>BHDV01064005.1:123622-136119 GCA_005406045.1 Adoxophyes honmai
TCGCTCCGTTTAGCCGTGAAAGACGGACAAACAAACAAACAAACAAACAAACACACTTTCACATTTATATATTAGTACGGATATTGATTTTGTATTGTAAATATGAAGATGCTGCCACAGGCAGAAATTCTTTAAAGCAGGCCACTTGCTATCTGCCTGTGTTGAACGTATAGTATGGAAATCGCAATATGGGTGTACTAGATAAAAAACCTAATAAAGACAGTCTTCGTAATCGCTGTATCTCATTAAATAATTCTCAACAATGCGGCACTTTTTGCATAATTAACGATTTTCTATAGAAAGAGAAAACTATTGTTAGAAACTTTATTTCTTATTCGATTTTGGACAATGCAGAGTAATTATAGATCGTTAACGGATCTGATGGTATTGTGGATCGGTGACTATGACGATATGATCATGAATGACTTTCAATAGAGCTGTCCAAGCTTTGACCTTTCATTTGAAGGCTTGATGTTTGTTCTAGTAGAGTATTTTCGCGCAGTTTTTTAAACGTATTCGTGATTATTTCATACATACATACATACATCATGCTTGTATGTAAATGGGGTAGGTAGAGCACACGAAATGCTACAAGACAAAACTGTGACTGGTTCACATTTAGTGGCCACTTCCAGGATACTCTTTCATTTCACTGGCAGGTATAATAGTGACAGGTTGCTAGCCTGTCGCCTAAAAAGCCTATACTTAATACCTTAACCTATTTATTTAGTAGCCTCTTATAAAATCCACGGAAGAAATGGAGAGGTCTTATTCGAAACCCGATAACTCACGCATGATTTTGATATTGTTTAATTTCTCGCTTTTTTTTTTTCATACCTTAGAAAGTATTGTACCTGTTAGCAAGATGAGAACAAACGGAAATGATATGTCGGTATGTAGGTATTTGTAATACGGCACGTCAGATTCTATAAGATTATTATAACAATCGAGAAATCATTGCACACGTGAACTATGCATCAAGGGCGCGTTCAAAATGACATATCGTTATCTGTCATTGTGTAATGTGTATGATGTAAGTCATCGTTAATAATAAAGAGATAGATTTAGTCTCATCATAGTCATTAATGTCATTATAATATAGCGAAAGTGTGTGAACGCGAAATGCGTTATAAAATACCGACCGTTAGAAACGTAGTTATTTAATGTTTTGATGGTGGTGTAAATTTAAATGGTGCTGTTAAGCTGTGTGTATGGTAGGTATGAGACGTACGTTTCACGAAGAACTAACTTCAAACTAGGTCATTTTGTAAGAGGTTTTTACGTTTATTTTTTCCCCAAATCTAAAAATAATTAGTTTTGCTTAAGTACTCAAAATTTCCTTTCATACAAATTAAAGTATGTATGTCAAAAAATTCTCATACAAATTTCATGATTTCTTTCCAAGGCTAAGTATACTAATTGTATGAAAAAACGTTCTTCTGGATTCGGTCCTCAGGCATAACATCTCCTTAGACCAGTGGTTCCTAACCTTTTCAATGTCACTACCCCTGTGAACAAGTATGGGAATTGAGTTTACCCCTAGCTAATTTAAAATAATTAAAACCACACATATTCAAACGTACTATTATTTTGTTTAGTGCCATCTGTTACCCCCCTAGAATTTCCATTTTACCCCTACGGGGGTAATTACCCCCAGGTTAGGAACCACTGCCTTAGACAGATCTCTCCATACTATTGGAGTCTTTCCCACACTGACAAATCTATGCTAACATACATAAAAAACACGCAATGTGCTCACGACCTATCAACTAAAACCGTAGTTACCTCAAATAACCATCAATAACGCACGGTTAATCAACAATCGTTAATCAACGATCGTTAAATAGCTTCCAACTACTCGTTATTTCGCGAAAACAGTTTTCATATCGAAAGTGCGAAATCGCGCCACATGCGCTATGGAAAAGTGTTTTATTTTTTAGGGTTCCGCGTTCTATTGTTGTGAACCATGAGCTGACTTTATACATCCATACATACAACCACGCCTATGTTCCCAAATGGGGTAGGCAGAGCACATGTAACGTGACAGACAACCATGATTACGACCATTTCACGCCTAGTAATAATCCGTACCAATATAAATTGTGTTTGTTTATTTGTTTGTTTGTTTGTTTGTCCGTCTTTCACGGCTAAACGGAGCGATGGATTGACGTGATTTTTTTAGGTAGAGATAGTTTAGGGCACGGAGAGTGACATAGGCTACTTTATATCCCGGAAAAAATTGATGTTCCCGAGGGAAAACAAAAATATAGTTTGCTTGATAGATCGATATCGATCGATGATAGATCGATATCAATCGATAACCGATCGATAGATGATAGATCGATGGCGCTGTGTGTCGTTTGAAATGAGAAGTTTTCTTATAGTTGTGCTTTATACCGCAATATAACCGAGTTCCACGCGGGCGAGGCCGCGGGCGGAAAGCTAGTATATCATAATTTTAAGTTTGAAACAGATGAAAGAGGTAGTATAATAGTGACAGGTTGCTAGCCTGTCGCCTAAAGCACACCTAAATCTATTTCCCTAGTCGCTTTTTACATCTACGGAAGAAATGGAGGAGAGTTATTCTAACCGGACACCACACAGAACACAACTGGACAGGCTGACTTTTGATATTGTCAAATACAAAAAAACAAAACACCTTCAAATATTACTTAGAATAATTGAAATTAATAATGAGGAAAATCTATATGAAAACTAATTACTTAGTAAACAAAAATGTTTGGATGCATTTGGTTAGACACATCTTACTAATATTATAAACGTGAAAGTTTGTGAGTATGGATGGATGGATGTATGGATGGATGGATGTTTGTTACTCCTTCACGCAAAAACTACTGAATGGATTTTAATGACACTTTACAATAATGTAGCTTATACATCAGAATAACACATAGGCTACAAATTGTAAAGATATTCGAAATACTTATTCTGCGCAGACGAAGTCGCGGGTAACAGCTAGTTATCAATAAAACTGTGTGAAACTGTCCGTAGAAAGACAATAGGGCTAAACTAAATCAAAAGCTTGCTGAAATATGAGCATAATGACGATTGTCACGTCGTTTTTTTTAAACTTTCTTATTTCTTTCAATCAAAACGAAAGAACTAGCGTAGTAATTTTTTTTATTGTCTAGTCGTGCACTCAGTTAAAAGAACAACTTTATTAGAAAATGTTTTTGAATTATTCATAGAATAATAAAAATGCCGTTTACTCGCAGCATTCAAATGCCTTGCATTCCTATTTTATAGTTTTTGTAAAAGTTATCCATGCAGATCCTACACAAGGACAATTTAGTATTTAATTTAAAACCGTAACTCCGTGTGATGTCGGATGTAGAATAACCTCTCCATTTCTTCCGTGGATGTCGTAAGAGGCGATTAACCCTTAACTTGGTAGTGTATCTAATAAGATACATTGTGAAATGTTTTTTTTTTTTTTTTTTAAGTGGACATGGTTTTAGCTACTTGCGTTTCTTGCGTTACTTTTGCAGAAGTATTTCTATTCTCATACCCAGTAGCAATTAAACCAATTTATTTTCTACACGGTATTTCTCGGCGACTGGCCCCAGACCGCTCTAGATCGGGAGGAATGGAGGACATGGGGGGAGGCCTTTGCCCAGCAGTGGGATACCGACCCAAGCTAGATAATAAAAAAAATTTCTACACGGAACCCTTTTCAAAACTGTCGCTATACGCTGTCCCAGTTGTAAGTGGTGTCATTTCGTTTATGCGCCACTTACACTTTCGTTTTGTTACGCCTCGTAATGCACCTATGTCATTCTCAGACCTTATTTGTCTTAAATAACAAGTAAAGTGGCTCAGAAATGTTATTGTACTTTATGGAACAATTTTCTGTGTGACATTTCTAGTACTCTGCCTACCGTGGTGATATATTTCTGGTACTTTCAATCCTAATGTTTAAACGTCACAATTCAACATCAAGTGGTATTGGGTTTAGAAAAACAGATGTCCATTTCTTCCGTGGATGTCGTGAGAGGTGACCAAGGAAATAAAATAGGTTCTAGTGACCTGTCACTGTTGTACTTCTTAACTTACGAGCAAAACCTTTGCTGGAAATGGCTACAAAACGTGAAAGAGTCATGATTTTGATCAAGTAGCATTTCGTGTGCTCTGCCTATCCTATTTGGGAATACAGGCGTGATGTAGTAACAGTTTGCTGTCCTCTCGCCTAAAGTATGTATTACCTAGTCGCCTCTTACAACATCCACGGAAGAAATGGATTATATATTTTCTAAAATGGACACCACACGGCTTTTACAATGCATCATTAATTCTAAGCATTCCAGGTTATACGCGAGCTTAAGAGCTCATTCACATGATATTATATTCCATTTTATTGACCCAATAAGTAGACCATAACATTACAAAGTATTAGCAATTGATGTGATACATAGCTACAAAATAAAATACATTAAATACGCGTGTAGTTTATAAATTGAAGCCGAATGGTGACTTTCGTAAAGTACACATAAAATCACGTCTGTGTTCGTGAATGGGATAAACAGAGCACACGAAACGTGACATAGACAAAACCAAGATTATGACTATTTCATGTTTCGCAACAGCTTCTATCACCGTTTTAGGTTTGAAAACAGATGGAAGAGGTTGTATAATAGTGACAGGTTGCTAGCATGTCGCCTAAACCATACCTAAACCTTCATTAGTCGGCTCTTATGACATCCACGGATGAAATTGAAAGGTGATACTAAACCAGACACCACACAGGCCTAATGTCTATAATGATAACATAGTAGTGCTATATTTGCTACAGATTTCCTAGTATTAGGCCATTTGTTTATTGTCTCTGAATAGTAGTAACATGTACATACATACATACATATTCTCACGCCTTTATTCCCAAGAGGCAAAGCACATGAATTCAAAAATCCAGTCCCACATTTAGCAATTTCAGGGTAACCAGATGGTTAAATGTGATATTGTAGTGGCAGGTTGCTAGTCCTTCGCCCACAATACACTAACCCTTTCCCAGAGTCGACTCTTACGACACCCACGGGAAGAAAGGGGGAAGAGCTATTCTAACCCGGCACCACACGGGTAATATGTAGTAAGTAGGGTTACGATTTGGATGTAAATAAAAATAAATATCAACTAGCGAAATTTGAGAGAATACAGTAGATAACGTGAGATGAAGTCGTGAGAAGTAAAATTATAAATTCTCGTTTTGATAAATTATACTGCGCCATGGTTGATGTTTATTAAGTGTGACTTCACTTAAACCGGTATTAAAGACGTAATCAATATTATTATGAATATTTCAAAGAGAAATTTATAATGTTACGTTTTGTACACTATGATTATTTTATAACTAACTGTAGCCAATACTTTGTTTGCGTGGAGCTCGCTCAATGAAATGTAACCATTAGTTCTGTGTGGTGACAGGGATTAGAACACCTCTCCGTTTCTTCCGTGCATGTCGTAACTAAGGAACAGGCGATTAAGGACATAGATTCATGTTTTTTTAAGTATTAAAGCAGACAGTCGGCTGGCTAGCATCTTGTCACTATTATACATCTTTTATCCAAGTTGTAAACCAAAGCAAACCAAAAGCTGTGTTAAAAGTTGCTCGTACATACATACATACATATTCTCACGCCTGTAATAGTGCGTTCTAGGACAGTGAGCGGAGTCGCTCTTTTTAGTACTTAGTACATGTACTACACAAGCCTAGAAGGCAGAGCACATGAATTCAAAAATCCAGTGCCACATTTAGCAATTTCAGCAGGGTAACCAGATGGCTAAACGTGATATTGCAGTGACAGGTAGCTAGCCCATCGCCCACAATACACTAACCCCTTTCCCAGAGCCGACTCTTACGACACCCACGGGAAGAAAGGGGGAAGTTGCTCGTACCCTGTTACATTTGAGAAAACAAGAATACACGTGTTAAAGTGGTAATTTTAACCTATTTCCTTAGTCGTCTTTTACTACATCCACAGAAGAAATCATCATCATCAGCCTATACTCGTCCACTGCTGGACATAGGCCTCTCCTATGGCACGCCACTCAACACGGTCCTCCGTTTTCCTCTTCCAACCACTCCCAACCACCTTGCGTATATCGTCGCTCCATCTTGCCCGCGGGCGTCCTACACTACCATCTTATACTAGGACATAAGAAATGGCGAGGTGTGATACCTGATACTAAGTGGCAATCAGATGTAAGGATAACCTCGGGTTAAACCTAACTCCCTGTGTGGTGTTGGGATAGAATAACACTACCATTTCTTCCATGGATGTCGTAAGAGGCGACTAAGGAAAATAGGTTTAGCTATGGTTAGTTAGGCTCGCAACATGTCACTATTGTACCTGTTCCACCTGTTATCAAATCTAAAATTAGGCTAGAAGTGGCTGGGAAGCGTGAAAGGAGATCATGGTTTGGTCTATGCCACGTTTCGTATGCTCTGCTTACCCCGTTTGGGAACATAGGCGGGATTCTATGTATCTATGTATGTTTGTATGTAAACTTTAGTCAGGTCACAGCCTCATGTGGGTTAGAGAGTGTAATACTCTAGCCCTCGTCCTATTCTGTGAGTTGCGTCATTTTTATTTAATTTAGAAAACACCGTAAATAATTCGTTGGTATGGTAAAAGTGGACCGAAACCAGTTTAGTACGTGACGGCATACTTTGCCTTTAAAATAGCGTATGTTACTAAACGTGTGAACTACGGTTTTTTATACTGCAAGAACGTATTTTTACGATATGTAACGTATGTGTAAAATAGGTACGTGACAGTATCTGGGAGCTGTTACATTTTTTACAAGTACGTACTATAGTAGCTTGCACAGGTAGTTCGTTTTTGACGCATGATATTTGAGATACCCTTGGATCGCGTAATGTTATTTAGACTACTATTGTTTCGCATACTTAATTGATTTCGTATAATAGTACTTTCGCATGGTACTTTGGCCTACTGCTAATTTGCATACTACGCTAATAGTATAATTTCAATTGGACTTGTTTGTACTGGCCTAGTACTTTTGTTTGGGCTATAAATTTTTTGGTATATCTGACGTTTGGTTAGGTTAGTATGAAATCCAGACGCAAATCGCCTAAGCAACGTCGAATAGGGAGTAGTCCGTCAACATGGGTATAGCTCCTAATTAAAGATATTGTGATATCTTTTCCTCTTTGAACTACAACTCATAAGGCATGTATCTCGGCGACGTTCATAGGCTGAACTAAAAAAGATACGAATTTAAATTTAAAAGCACGAGTGAAAATAGAAGCAAGTAGGTAGCAGTAGAAAGGAAATCTTATTTTGCAAACGGTTTTAAATTTTGCATTCCATTACGTAGGTGTGTTTTGTATGGCAAATGGACCAAAATCAAAATGGGAACCGGTTTAGATAAAAAAGGAGAGCAAGCCATAGTTCAATGGGAGTGGGTTAGAATTTAAAATACCAATAGACATTGTCACCAGAATCTTGTGTGTATACTCGAACCAAATGCTCCCCCACCATAGAACCTATTCACAGTGAACGTCATAGTAACATTGCATTGCTCGACAAAGGAAATCTTTAAGTTTATTGTGACGACATCTGCGGTGGGTCAGAAATCAATTGATTCTACAGTACAATAAGATATTGTTTCCTCTTCGTGTTTCTAACTGTAGTGAATTCCATATAAATAAAAATCTAATATGATTAATTACACGATATTTTGATAGATAATAAATATTATTTTCGGATTAAAATACTAATCCACAGGGTTAGACGTTGTTAGAATTGATTGTAACAGTCGACTTAATTGTTTTCGTATAATATATGAACATGTTATGTTTCTTAACCTCTCCTTTGCTTAGGAGCAGATCTGATCTGCTCCATACAAATACTAGAAAAAATCGGCTGCGTCGCATACGAGGGATTAATGTATTTAAACACACACGCATAAGATTTTTAAGGCTAGGTTGCTAAGTTAAAAACATTTAGGGCCTATATAATTAATCGAGAATTATAATATAGTAACATTAAATGAAATAAAAAAGTATTTCAGTATGAAAACAATAATAACAATCCGGTGTAGGTAGAAAAAGGACTAGATTAACTTCTAACTTATTGTTAGTCATAGAGTTATAGATTTCAATCAGTTGATAATATTTTATGGAAACCATATTAATTTTATTCAAACTCCTTTTAATTCTGCTGTTTAAAAAAAAGAATTCACTTTCCTACCCTTTGTTTCATCGACAATGTTATAAAATCGTCAAGGACATAAAAATGTCTGGTCTATTCTATTTAAAAATTAATACTGGCCGCCCAGATGGTAGTCAATTGTTTTTTCTTCTGTTATTAAACGAAGAAAATAGTCGCTCCAATTATAAAATTATTTATTACAAAACTTTTATTCAATACAAGCTTTTATTCAGTTTCATCTATCTAATTGTCTGTAATTAAACCTTGCAAATTAAATTAGATCTTCTTTTCGGTTTCTGTTTGAGCAAAATTTTTTTACATTTGTGTAAATCCTATATGGCTATGGCTATGCAATAATTTGATAGTAGACGATGGCCCAGGACTGTCTCCGCTGGAGAAAACCCTCGACAGTTGGTCTGATTGATTTGAAATTTGGAACACAATCTAAGATGGATGACACTGAAGTACAGTCGGGAAAAAAAGCTTATATCGAAAATAAAATAGCTAATTATTAAAAAAAAACTCACCGTCAATAAAGCACAACAAACAGCATCAGAAACCAGCATCTTTCACAAGGCACTCACAAAACAATAAAAATACAGGGGGAGAAAGTAAATAAAGTATGAGCAAAACTGATGCAGGTGCTGCTCGGTCGAAAGCTGATTGGTAAATGATGCTCGTTTGAGATGACTGCTCGCTAGCCGACTGTGACGCGACTGCTTTAGAGCTGCTAACACCGATCCAGTTTAATTTTCAACAGTCATAAGTTCAGTCAAAGAATTTGATAACTGTACCACTTTGTACCTTTTTACAAGAAATGCCATTGTGACATACCATACTATCTATTAATCAAAGCTATATGAAACTCATTGTGAAAAGGTTCAAAGGCACAGGTATGCTGGGGATTTTCTTACATACATAACATCATGGTGTCGTATTAGGCGACTAAGGATACGTTAAGGCAGGGGTTCCCAACCTTTTTTTCATCAATCCCNNNCCCCCCCATCACAAATAAGATTTTCATGCCCCCCATATTTTCTTCAGTGTTTACAACAACATTAGGATTATTTTAACAACATTTGATTTTGTGTGCATTGAAATATTTTTTTCTATTAAAAACACAAACGATTCGCGCCCCCCTTGAGATTGTTCTACGCCCCCCAAGCAAGGGGGGCGTGCCCCCCCGGTTGGGAACTCCTGCGTTAAGGTATATTTTAGGTAGGCTAACAACCTGTCACTGTTAAAGCTTGTAACTTAAAACCCAAAAAATATACCAACGTGACTACGTAACTTAAAATAGTAATGGCTTTGTCTATGTAGTGTTTGGTGTGCTCTGCCTACCCCATTTTGGAATACAGGCGTGATGTATGTATGTTTAACAAAGACTGGTGATTCGATTAGTTTTTAAATTACGCCGTTGCTTGGTAATTTCCAAGGGGTTATTATCAGCTCTATGTACTTCGGATGCGCACGCACCGCTCTCACATCGTACTAAGTATTGTTAACTTATATTTACAAACAAATCAATACTATTGTATATTATATATATTTGATGACCCAGTGCAAAATAATACATTCTTATATAATAATCTACCCTAAATATGTCCCAGTGATGGACACAGGCCTCCTCTCAGTATAAGAAGGCTTAGGCTGTAGTTCCCACGCGGGCCCAGTTCGGATTGGGAACTTTACATACAACAAAAAATAACTTCGTTGCAGGTTTCCTCACAATGTTGTCTTTGTGCAATAAAAAGTCTTCAATAAAGGGTTTAGAATAACACCTCTCCATTTCTTCCAAGGGTGTCGTAAGAGGCAACTAAGGAAATAGGTTTAGGTATGACGCCGAATACGTAATGACGTAAATGACGGCCGAATAGCCCAGCGGTTAGAGAACCTGACTGTGAAGCTTGAGGTCCCGGGTTCGATCCCCGGTCGGGGCAGATGTTTGTATGATGAATACGAATGTTTGCTTTCGAGTCTTGGATGTTTATCTTTATATGTATAAGTAAGTTTATCCGTTGTCTAGTATCCATAATACAGGCATTAAGTTGCCTAGTTTGGGACTAGGTGATTGGTGTAAATATTGTCCAGTGATATTTATTACATTTATTATTAAAGTATACTTTGGGCGAAAGGCTAGCAACCTGTCACTATTATACCTCTTCCACTTCTTTTCAAACCTAAAATTATGCCTGAAGTGACTGCGAATCAAATCAAATCAAATTGTATATACTTATTGCTAGAACATAGAATACAAAAGATCTCAGGGGTAAAAGCGAACAGTGGTATGGTGTCATGATTGTGTCTATGTCATATTTCGTGTGCTCTGCCTACCCCATTAGAGAATACAGACGTGATGTACTCATGTATGTTTATTATGATTTAATTTAAAAAATGCACGTGAAGCTTAATTTTTTTATAGTCAGCTGAACAGGCAATGTGTTAAATTCACACATAGATATTTACTTGTCGATGTGTTTGATTGATTGGTATAATTGTGTGAATGTTTGACGAAGTATTGTTTCATATAATAAACACTTTATTTCCTTGCATTCAGCATAATGTATCTGGAGACACTAAAAACATTGTTATATCATGTCTGCATTCCCAAATGGGGTTTGCACAAAACGCTACATAGACAAAAACATCATTATGATTTAGGTTTTAACAAGTCCAGGTTTAAGATTAAAACCGGATCTAAAATGCGCTTTTTTTTCCAAGCAACTCTACCACATGACAGTATTCTCTTAACTTACAGGACTGAAGAATAACACAAAAAAATTATTACGTACATACATACATATTCTCACGCCTGTATTCCCAAGAGGGGTAGGCAGAGCACATGAATTCAAAAATCCAGTACCACGTTTAGCAATTTCAGGGTAAACTGCTGGTTAAACGTGATATTGCAGTGACAGGTTGCTAGCCCATCGCCCACAATAATCGGTCGACTCTTACGACACCCACGGGAAGAAAGGGGGAGGTGCTATTCTAACCCCGCACCACGCGGGGCAAATTTATTGATAACACAAAAAGCTGCTTTGCGAAGCAGATATTTCTATTGCGTTTTTAATCTCTATCACAGAATAGATAATAGTGGCTCTATGTGGAACAAAATCATGTCGCATGCACTTGCCTCGCGGACGGCTTGGTCGGTGGGGACCCGGCTAATAGGTTTCTTTGGGTCGACTGTTTTCTGCCTCATTTTGACCTCAAAATTCTATTTCGCAACATCAGTATAAGCATAATTAGGTATGTTTTGGCGATGAAGGATAAATAGGTTTAGGTGTAGGTAGGTAGGTATCCAGTAACTATTGTAGGTACCTACCTATTAACTTAAAATCTGAAAATATGCTAGAAGTGACGTGATAATAGTCATGGTTTTGACTATGTAACGATTCGTAAGCTCTGCCTGCCCCATTTGGGAATACCGGAATACTGGCGTGATTTAAGTAGGTAAGGTAAAGTCACCTATAATGGACAAGGACCAGTAATGGACAATGACTCTTATTTACTACCCGCTAAGGAAAAGTCATTTGTTTTACAACAATCAATTCACAACTCTATGGTCTTTAAATTATGAATGAAGTGTCCATCACTGGTGCTTGTCAGCTTAAACCGTCCATAACTGGTGCCGTTACCTTATGTAAATATGTATGTATAACTTAATAAATAATCATTCGGAAAACTGTAGATTAGGTTAGGTATGCTGAATACCTTTCGGTCAAAAAATGCGAAATGGCACCAGTTTCTTTTAGCCACTTTCACACAACACAAATTAATAATAAAAGAACAAAGTAACATCGATATTTACTGTAATAAGCACGCATTATCTAATCATGATGATGTGATATCAACGTAGTCACACATCATCACATAATGTTGATTAAGTATACGCTCATTCGATTGTTGTATTTGTTTACTATTTGGTTTCGCCTAGAGAGAATGACTAACAATAAAGTGTACCTTTCTAGGATGACGTAAACTAGTCTCTTAAAAGTTCAAGTTGAATTAACTAGATGGCGCTGTGATCTACGTTGTAGGCTGCTAAGCTTGCACGCAGAGTAAACCGCGCTTCGCCACTGCGCTTTGTGTCGGCCGTAATGTTTCCGTAATCTAAACACAGATGGCGCTCATAATGTTCTTGCGTCAAAGAAGAAATAATTTTAGACAAAAAAAAACCGACTTCAAATTAGCAATATTTTGAAAGTATTCTGTTCACTGAATGTAAAATCTTAACTTCATCAACAAATTACCGAAAACGCCGTACATCTCCATATAAAATTTGAAGAGTTCCCTCGATTT
>BHDV01064005.1:145762-205185 GCA_005406045.1 Adoxophyes honmai
GACGGACGGACGGACAGACGGACAGACAGCGAAGTCTCAGTAATAGGGTCCCGTTTTTACCCTTTGGGTACGGAACCCTAACAAACAAACAAATAAACAAATAAATAAATAAACAAACAAACAAACACACTTTCACATTTATATATTGGTACGGACTTACCAAAAACCCTGAAGTGTTATCCAGAAGGCATCTAAACCGGACGGTGAAGCTCCTCTCCAAGAGATGAGCCCTTTCTGGCCTCAGCACGTCCTGAAGAGTCAGGTTGTTGACCTCTGGAGGAAGAAAGGAATTCCAGAGCAGTTGCCGTTGGAGTTCTTCCCGGTCTTCCGAATGCACCAGCTCGTAGACTGACTGGTGGACTATGTCTGACTGAAAAGGAGAAGATGCTGTTAAAGAAAAGACCTTAAGAAAAAATAAATACATGACATAGTAATGTGTGGAGAGTTACATACATACAATCACACCTATGTGCCCAAATGGGGTGGGCAGAGCAGACGAAACGTGACAGATACAACCATTTCTATTTCAGGCTTCGCACCCACTTAAGCATAATTTTAGGTTTGAAAATAGATGGAAGAGGTTGTATAATAGTGAGAGGTTGCTAGCCTGTCGCCAAAAGCATACCTAAACCTAACCCTTAGTCGCCTCTTACGACATCCACAGTAGAAATGGAGAAGTGTTATTCTATCCCGACACTATACAGGAATAGTAGCACCGTGTGGATAATTCGTAGGTAAAATCGAAACAATTGATTATTCAACCATAGTAGAACTTGTTTAGAGTAAACGATACTAAAAGTACAAAAGAAATCATTATTACATTTATTGTGACAACGTTCTAAGGATATTGAACAACTACTACTAGTCACCAGTCAGCTTAGGATAAAGAAAGGAATGCTTTGCTTGAAAGTGGAGTACTTATTCATGTACAAAAAAGTTGGAGTCAGAAAGAGCCAGTAGTATTTAATTTTGAAATTCTCGAACAATATAATCGAGTTATTTTTAGAAAGAAAAATATACTTAAATTACGGCTGCTATATCACAGTAAAATAAGCAGAAGCTATTTAGAAAAACAATTAAACCAAGATAATCATCGAAACAAACGACCTGAAAATGAAAGTCATGAAGCAACAATAAATCAATAACAAGTAACCCCATAATCGACTCAGAGTCGATCATCAAACAATTATCGATAACAAAGATAGACATGTTAATTCTGAACTTGACAATGCAAATGTCAGTCTTAACTAAACAAAATTAGGGTGTAACGGAGGGAAAGAATGTACCGCGTCATGTAATACACCGTGTAAATGGCACAGTGTGGATAATATAGGAAGACTAATAGGAAATCAATGGGGTCGCGCATGGAACAGTACTGGGGCCTGTTGACATGTAAATGATTCATACAAAAATGCCCTGAACAGAGGGGTCGTAGCATATTGCGGGGTATTAAACGTCAGAAGATGATTTGTTTGGTAATTGGTAAGGGGTCGCGGTTGCTATGGAGTGGGGCGGTGTTTTGTTGATAGCTCTTTGTTTTGGCGATACGGCTCCGTATAAAGAAGCGCTGGGTGATTCATTCGCCGTGAAATATTGAGGCAACTCACCCCTTTATTACTATAAAGTTGGGATATATATAGAAGTATTTATGCAATATAAAGTACGATTGCCTACCAATTGCGTAGTACGATTTAGAGTAAGATAAGATTATAATAATGATACATAAATACTAGCTTGAAATGTAATGCCTGCTAATGATAACAAAACGGACGATGTTATTGTAGTTCTTTCCAAGTGGTAAACAAAAATTTTACATACAAAAAGCTACATAGACAAAACTATGAATATTTCACGCTTCGCTCTAGTCGCCGAAACAACAATACAAAAAGAAAATTTATTTTACAATTACAATAAGTGTATTCATTCACGAGAAATTCTAACCAATCACAACAAATCACTTTTATGTTAGACTTAATTATTCTTATATTACTCTTTTATTAGACTGTTATCTTTACAAATGCATAAACCACCCATGATTGTATAATAATCATCTCAACAATCGATGGAAACATGTTGCCACGCGCAAGGAACCAGTTGACCCCATTTATGGGAGAGTGAAACATCACGGGTAACAAAATGGCGGATCAATACCCACCAGGTGTGCTCCCGATTCGGACGGGGGTAGACACGCATTAATTATGATACAAGCTTGTTGCAAATGAGTTAGTTGTGTGGGGTATAATGCTGTGTTCATCTCGTTAGTTTGCCTACAACATTGTATGTGGTAGTTCGTAATTGTCCGAGTTTACCAACAGATGTCACTGTAGAGATAGTAGCGCCATTCTAAATCGCGGTGTTAAGATTTTTCCTGTTAATAATAAATGTTATTCATACTTTCCTGAGGAAATTGTCATTCGCCTGGGGACCGTTGTGTTTGTCACCTATCCTCCTAAGGCCCATGGTCCTACCTATAGGACTAATGTCAAAATAAGTTTGAATTTTACATGAATGACACTAAGCCTCAAATTCAAACGATCAGAATTTGTTGCTGGGCCTTAGGAGGATATTATTATACCTAGTAGGTTTTTAGCTATTTTTTTTTGTCTACGAAGTCATTGTGAAATTCTATTCTAGAAAAGATTGATTGAAAGAAAGAAAAATGTTAATTTTACGGTCTTTAAACCATCACCATACAAAAATAACAAAAGAACACATACATAAATATTAAAGTCTTGGTGTCATAAGAGAATCGAAAAATGGGCCTTCGCTTAACATAAGTTGCTGCATCGATAAAATTACTTGAATATCCGAATTTAAAAGAAAAAGTCTATAATCATCCAAATTCGTCTACATGTAACATTGCCTAGTTGAATCTCTCAGTCCCTTTAAAGCGAACCTAAACACTAACTTAACTTTTCACTGGTTAATTTGATTTACTGGTAATTAAGCCTAATTGTAGCTTATCACGGCAGCCTGAATGATTAATACTAGAATGGCATTTTCACTAAATGCTTGGGCATTTTGCCGGTAGCTTTATACAGGGTCAAAGTCAATTATACCTACTTTAAAAGACATTTTGTTCGGCAAGATTCTCTAAACTTGGTACCCGTGGTAGGATCCCTTCCCATGCCAGAAAGAAAGAAAGAAAGACATTTATTGGTACAAAATTTTACACAGATTTTAGCCTAAATAAAACAAATAAACAACAACTTAACAATTATGCATGCAAAAAAAGAAAAAAAAGGTTCACTTTTCCGTGCCAAATACCTAGCACCAAAAGGGCCGCACTCAGCATGATATTGAGGCAAGCCTCAATGCTGATTTTCAGTGCGACCCTGAAACTTAAAACTAAATAAAAAAAACAAGAGTTAACATTTAAAAACTTAATTTAATTAATTAAAATGGTAGGACCTCATACCAGGTCTGTCTGGGCCGTAAGGGTTCCCGGTCCACACAAATGGTCATGCAGGAGGTCAAGTGGTTTTAGAGGGTATGCCCACCTTCTCGTAATGGTTCCCGGATCGTCCACACAAATGGCCATGAAGGGCTTTAAGTGGTTTTAGAGGGTATACCCACCTTCTGTGTACCCTTTCATGCTGTGCTGCTTCGAGCCACGGGATGCTTTGAACGTGTTTACCAAAAAAGGTCGGTACGGATGGCTATAACTACCATAACTGCTGACCTTGCCGAAAAGCAACAGAGGTTGCGTTGTTGTGTTCCAGCAGTACAATTACTGACACACGAGGCATTCCACCTTAGGCTTCTAGGCAACGTATGGTGACCCATGTAACCCATCTTTATTAAAGTTTTTCATTAGTATGAAAAACTGGGGTTAATTTTTTACGGCTTTTACATCGACAGTGCAAGCGTTTTTTACGTATTTAAATCAATGTAAACATTTCTAAGATCGGAGAAAAAATATCGCAGTAGCTATTTCTGAAAACTCCCTCAATTTTTTTTTCACAATCGTGTTCACAGTCCTAAGCGAGCTAATTAAATTTAACAAGTAGTATGTTTAATTATATTCGTTTGCTCATTAAAACACAAACAGTCGAAAAAACTGTGATACAAAACAGTTAAACTTTTAATGGCTTATTCACGAAAGTTATCGCAATAAAAAATATTATTTTCAGCGATAAAAGCTTTGCAGTAACCGTTCTGTTTTATCGGTTTGGTTATCGGGCGATCTTAGAAAGGAATTTGGGTTCCGCATAGCTATTTTTACCATAAAAACCAAATTTTGTCTATTCTGAAGCTAAGAGAAACATTTTAGTGACATATTCTAGTCACTATACTCCCAAGTACTTTTTTACCATGTTTTTTTTTATAAGAATGACTTTGGTATGCATAGGCTAAAGTAAGACAGACTAGAAAATCAAAAGAAAAGATATGTGTTTCAAACTCAAAATCAAAAGCATGCTCAACTACAATAGATTAAAATAGAACCCATCCTAGTATGACAGTCTTGTGACGATCTTTTTATACATTCGGTAGGTAGTATCAAAGTTTAGTCACACAAAAATTTTGTGTCCAAAACAAACCACGATTTTTAGGGCCGCATAATTTCAAGAATCACCACAGCCAAAACGTCACGAGAAATTCTAATGTCTTAAAAAAAACCGTTGATTTTAAGCAATTTTAAACTACATCCAGTCTAAACCAAGAATTCAACTCAACCCCAAACTATGCGACAAAAAAGCCGAATATTAAAAGAGCGCGCTCATTAATAAATGCCCTTCGCATTACTGCTAATAAAGTCCCCGGTGAAATATTGCTATCAGAAGTAAAAACCCCAATTTCGCCCGAAATCCGACCCCTTATAATAAAACTTTCACTAAAGGACGGTATAAATTTTATTCCCCGTTTTGTTTATGCTCGTAGCAACCGAGTAATTTTGTTACCTGAGTAACTATTTGGCAAAGATTAAAGGTTTATAGAGAGTCAATGCCATTGTACAAAGTTTTTAACCTCACTGTGTATAAAGAGGGGTGTGTAAGTTGTATGTTTGGTTTAACGCAGATTTAATCAGTGTTTAGTTACGATGTATTTACATTTACACCTAGAACCTAGAAATTAAAGTGGTGAGGTTTTTATCGTACCAGCGAAGGCGTCGTCCAATAATCATTACCGATATTCATTTCAATAATTGTATTTTTTTTTAAGTGTATTTTACTTATTTTTTTCACTCGAAACGAAAACAAATCGATTAAATATATGAACTAAGTTAACATAAAATAATTAAACAAAATTACTGTCGTAATGCTATGAATACAAAAGTCACTTTGGCATAACAACAGACATTCTATTATTCGTCTATAGTCTATACAGTTCCCGAAATCTAACTTGGCAAAATTTTAACCAGTGGAGAAAGTTCACTCATCGCTTTTCCAGTAAAAGCAATGCACAAATTTCCTCCCACTACTCCAAAATGTTGCCAAGTTAAGTGCCGAGGACTTGTACCCTCTGTGCCTTTAATCTTTGGAATCGGGGGTAGCCAGTGATTAAACAAATCGATTTCAGCATCATTAAATCGGTTTCCACCGGCCCCAGGCACGTGGCGGGCCAAATAGGGTGCAACGGAATGTTCTAGACCAGAATAGTACTGTGTATGAGTCCACTCCCACAAACTTATATCGAAATAGATGACTCAAGTGTATGTACTTCGCGTGCCAAAAGGGAGAGCAATGCTCTTCCTTTGACGCGATTTCATTTAGTTTTATACCACTTAGACTATTAACTGCCGGGAGACGGAACAACTTGAATAAGGCGGCGTCACCTTTGTATCAGTTTCACTTGGACTGTCAATTCCCATCGCTAAAGCGCTCATGTGACGTTACAGTAGGTAGAGAAAAAGTGGCACGCTTGGTTTTCTTACAAATGCAGGAACTCGCGGTATCTATTTCAATTTAAGTCTGTGTCCACTCCCGAACATGTTTAGGCGTAAAAATATTGCTGTCTCTTTCTACCCTCACCTGCTTGCCGTAGACCTTTCACGAGGTCTCGCCGGCGGAGCCTATCTAAACTACGGAGTGGATCTCCTTGGTTTTAGACCATTTTTTATCCTAGCTTTTCTTGGTAAACTTGAATGACATTGCTTTATAACCTCACTTTAGCAATCGCAAATACCTATGTGTGCCTTTGATAATGGTATATTCCAATGAAAGAACTTGCTAGCAAAATCACCTGACTATGTACCTAACTATTGAGTGACAGAGTAATGCTAATTTTGAGATGTAATATTACGATCACATTATAAAACAAATTCCTTTCTACAACGGTAAAGATTTCACCTATAGGTCTATATTCCTAAGACGTAGAACAGCGGTGATGGTCAGGGTGTAATACCCCATCAGTGGCTTCAAGTCTTGCTGCAGATGAAGGTACTGACCTGGTGGAAGCCCAGGTAGCTCTCGATGCTGTGCGTGGCGAAGAACACCTCGCCTTCGCACGTGAGGATCATCAGGAAGCCGTTTAACGCCTGGAATGGACACAAATAGGGTAAATTAATTTTATATTCATTTTGTTGGTGTTTGTTTACAAGTATGTTGTTGTTTTTGTACCTTATTATTTGTTGTTGTTGTTTTATTTTTAGAAAAATACTTTGTGCCAAGTTTTTGCAGTGCATTTTTCTTGGCAATCATGGACTTAGTGCTGGCTGGTAGAGTCGAAAGAGAGGTGCAAAGAGCCCCTTACGGCAGTAACATTTTGATTATGATTTTTTTTTTACAAAAATGTACGCAAAACGGAGAGGACAACCCACAAGTGCGGGGCTATGCTCAGAAGTATAAATTGTAAACACTTATCCAGTAGATCATTCAGATTATGTCAAAAAATGTAAACAGACTTGGAATTATCTGATTTAATCTACTTTTAAAATGCTAATCGCTGCTGTTTTAGAATGTAGGCACAAAAAGTATACAGAAGTCAATCAAGTGTATGTACTTCACTTTTTATGCCTACCCTCGGCGTTCCCTTCTGAGGGCAAAGGTAATCTTGATATTGATTCCGTTCCTACCCACTAGGAAGCGCCGTAACAAATCGCATAACCCCACAATAGTCATTAATATCACAAAAATAACCCGCTTATTTCCGCATACCGAAACAAACTTTGCCCATAAAAAACCACACACAATCAATCAGGAATTCCCAAGTTTTGCGCGCCGTATATCAAGTCGGATGGAGTCGTAAAGTTCCGAGTTTTCCCGAACGCTTCCGATGTCGCCCGAGAGGCGCCGAGTTTTTCCGAAAGGCCGCTGTGGCGATTCCGACGTGCTGAGTTATGGGGGTAGTTAAGTTGTGACTGTTTGTTTGGGCGCGAGTCCATTGACTTACGGTAAATTTGCAACACTTGAATAAAATAGTAATAGACGTTTTGCCTTATTGTAGTGTTTAGGAAACAAACTCATTAAAATTTTACTTTCCACTTAAAATACCATACAAAATAAAGTGACCCGTGTCATCTGATTATTTAAAGTGTTTTAGGTGTATTTTGTATTCACAGAACATTACAAGAAGAGGAAAACTAGGACAGCTTTTTTGTCAAATTGAAGGACACGGAGAAAAAAATAGTATTAGGTGACCAAATATCACTTTATCCTTTTTAATTTTTTATAAATTAGAACATGCTCCTTTTTGTGATTGAGAAAGTGAAGGACCAACAGAACTGAGCTACAACCGAGCTAAACAGCTAGCAATGGACCATAAATTATTTTTTTATTAAAAATGCTTACAAGTTTTCTTTTCAATTGTAGTCCATAACATTAGAGGCAACAGACAAAGAAAACTTTTTAATAAAACTCAAAAAACTTACTATCGGGTAACGTCATATAAAAAGCCTTTGTAAATATCGTTAGACTGTGGAACTCCGTCAAAAAGTTAAAGTATAAACCATAGTCAAAGGAACGAATTTATGACCAAGCTTCTATTGATTTAGTGATACATAACCGCGAAAAATTCGGAAGAATTTTCAAAAGAACAAACTATACAGGTTGATTTCTTATTTATTATTTTTTGAGGAGTTGTTAATGAAATTTTCCATTTTTTTTGTATAAAAGTAACAGAATGAGAAATTCTCATTACTTTAGCTGTAGGTTGTAGTTGTACTACACTTGCGAGAGCTTTATGTTTGTTTACTTCATTGTTTGATATAACTTAACATGCCGTAATGTTCAGATTATTTCATTATAACAAAGAAAAATAGTCAAATCGCGTGTGTTTTCACTGCCAATCCCACAAATATCACACTGGTAGACCAAAACAGACTTAACCCATTAATGGTCAAAAGGAAATTAGCAGATTTTCATCGAAAATTTGTTGATTTTATAATTAAAGAGGATACAAAGAATCAGGAAATGAGAAAAAAATAATTTTTTTTTTTTAAGCATTTTTGCAAGTTTTCTCACCTTTTCGGTAGAGTTTGGAGCGACGTTATTGTCGACAAGGTGGAAATGTATTTATTATTATAAAACTGTACCCAATCACATTACATTTAGCGTCAAAATTTTAATTTTTTCCCTTAATTTTAAGTGTTCCCAAATTGGCACAGCGACCAAGAATGGGTTAACTCGAAAAGTGTCACGTTTCAAAAATAAAACTTGATGTATCAGGGCCATTTTGTAATATCTTGTTTTCCTTTCTAGACAAGAAAAAAAATGTTTTTCTTACTTAGAATTTTAAGAGAATCATCAATAATTCATTCTCAAAAATTGAAGATTATTCGTGCTCTGAGTTGAGACATATTTCAAGTTACTTTTATGACAACAATTTTAAGATGAAAGAAATATAAATAGTGCTTTCACTTAAACTTAGCTGCTTCTTACGACACCCACCGGACGAAATGGAGGGGTGTTATCCTAAATCCGACAGAACGCGCTAAATTATGCTGATACGTATAGTCACTTGTAAATCTTGTAATGCTCCTCCACAATACTCGCGACGTCGAAGGAAGTTAGACGAAAACGATAGTGTAGGCAGGGACTTCGGTTTGCCTCGTCCAACTTCGCCTCACCTCGGGCGACTTCCAGTTGTTGACGGTTTTTACCCCAGCACAGCAGTGCTTGAACAAGCTCATCGCGAAGTCCAACGAGTGCGTAGTGAGTGTCGCTTCGGACTTTACCTAACTTTTCTACAATACTTCGCCGGTAGTGTTTCCCATTAGAAAACGCAGCCGTGATGTGTGTAAATATGTGTCTGTTTTGATCTAGCAATGCGATGTATACTCACCTGTAGAAACATCTCTCCATCAGGCATAGCGTGGTCGTAAGCCGAGTGCTCGCGCCGATGGCCGTGTAATTCTTCTTTCTCTTTGTGCATGACAACTGGAACAAGCAAATAAATATTATTAATATGTATCACAAACGTAAACAATGATATAATTTAGATCAATACACCCAGAGGTGGACGTCGTAATAAGTATGTCATGCGTACATCGTGTCTGCATTCTCAAGTGGTATAGTTAGACAGAGCACTCAAAACGCTACATAGGCCAAACCGTGACTACTTAACACGCTCGCTGCGTTAATGAGTTTCTATGACTTCTCGGTGCGTCAGAGGGTTGAAACCCGGATGATAACTTCATCTTGGTGCTTCAGTGGGTCGGATCGGAAAGATCCGTTTGACTTGTGCTCGTGTGTATATAAAATATATCTTTCTCAAATGTTATTAAAGTTTCGTGGTCACTAATTTTATTCTAGCTTATTTTTTTAGGTTTGAAGTAAGCAGCTATAATAGTGACAGGTTACGGGTAGTAGCCTGTCGCCTAAAATACACCTTACTCGCCTCTTAAGACACCCACGGAAAAAAGGAAAGGTGTCTTGGAATAAGTAATTCTCTACTGGTAAATTAATTTTTCATATGAAAATTAAATACCGGCTAACAGTAACTTAATCCAAGTCTTAATCCTCCGGCCTCGTTCAGTTAACGACCATTAAGGATTAAGTCTCCGGAATGAAATAAAGACGTTTATATGCCCGCAAAGTTCACTGTTTCCGGCAAACACCTTTTAGCAGCTTAACTATCAATTAATGTCTCAACTGATAATCAAAAAGCTTAAACATTATTACCGAATACTATTAAAAATTCCATCAGCGTCACTTCCTGATTGCAATCACAAAGTTCGTTAAATCGCGAATTAAAAAAGACGACGTCGCGAAAGGCAGGTGTCAGTTTAAAGATACAGGGTGTGCGCAAACTGCGCGGGATATACATACATACATAGCGCTTGTATTCCCGAATAGGGTAAGCAGAACACACGAAACCTGACATAGAAAAAACCATGACTATGACTTTTAATTTTACGCTTCGAACTTATACCATGTTTTAAGGTTCTAAGTTAAGATAAGACGTACAATAGTAACAGATCGCTAGCCTATCGCTTAAAACATACTTTGACCAATTTACTAGTTTTACAAAACAATACACAGCAATCGACTCGATAGAAAAAATCGCTGTCAATTCATGACACGAAAATACAGCCTATGATTATAATTAAACCTAAACCTATTATATTGCCTCTAATGAACATCCACGGAAAAAATAGAGAAGTGTTATTCTAGGCTCAACACCACACGGAACCTCTTTCATCTGTGTACAAATCTATAAACGTTAGCCATTTAGTACCAGCCTGTATACATCACCACCAGTATGTATGGTGTGTATGAATGATCTAATAAAGTGCATGGAGCGTCGTAATTTCTAATTAAAGCGGCCGCTTCAAAGGAAACGGTTCTATAAAATATTATGTGATGTCGCTCGTTATCCTAAGACGTTTTTGCAATTTTTAAATATGGCTAATGTATTCAAGGAGTATACATAGTAGGTACATATAAAAAGTCTAGGCGTCAGGCTAGCAACCTGTCACTATAATACCTGCTAATTTAAAACCTAAAAAACACGCGAGATATGGTCACCAAACGTGAAATTGTCACGATTTTTTTACTATAATTGTTTCGTGTGCTAGGTATGCCTATCCCGTTTGGGAATACAGGCTTGATGTTTGTATGTAAGTGTCCTACGCCTGTATTCTTAAATGACATAGGCACAGTATACGAATCGTTACTCATACAAAACCATATATTTTAAGTTTTTAAGCCACTTTTAGGACAATTTTAGATTTACATGTATTTTAGGTTAAAATAGGTAACACGTGGCAAGCTGGTAGCCTGTCGCCTAAAACATACCTTGACATACCTATTTCCCCTAGTCGCGTTATCCGACATCCTAAGATGCGATATGGAATTAGAGATCAATAATGTAAACAACCAACTGTCAATGTCAAAGTGACATTCCAGAGGTAGTCAACCTATTTTTGTTACTAACTGATATATTATTGTATTAATTTTTTAACTACTTTTAGTTTACTGACTCATAACAATATTCGTAGCATATTATGTGATATCTTTTGAAAATACGACATTATACTTGTGTTCGTATGGATCCAGACGAACAACAAACACAAATTTAACAATGAAACAAAAACAAATAACGAGATAAAACAAAACTTAACAACAAACAAAACAACGCATAAGCGGGAGGGAACACATTCGATCACGACAGATGTCAGAAAACGAATAATAAGATTTATAAAATGGCTACCACGCGCGGAGGTAGAAAGCAGTCTACACACGATCTTTTAAGTCCGTCCATCACAAGTTGAACAATATTTCATCGTTTCATAAGTTTCACTGAACAATTAATTATATAAATATGAATACGAATAAAAATACGAGCCAAATGTTTGCAATTTCTAACCATTGCCAGTGGCATAATTATAAAATAATCATATTTGCATTAAAAAAAAAAGATGTGCTTGTTCCTTTGTTTATTTAAATGTTTTGTAATGTTCACACGGTTTTATTCTGCTAATAAATTAGTTGTACTCATTTTTATCTAGCGTAATTATTGAATTTTAAGTTTTCCTAATTGCGTTTGCTTTTATTGCAATGGCAACACGTTTGTTTACAACTTTGATCTCTAATTCCATATCGCATCTTAGAAAAGAATATCAAACAAACCTAACACCACACGGGTAGTTAGGTAAGTAGATAAACGACTACACTGATCTACCAGTAGGTACCTACTGGTACGTTCCCCATACATTACTCATACACCCTTCCCCTGCAAATGTTATGATAGGTAAGGCACGTGGCAAGGTGGTAGCCTATCGCCTAAAACTTCCCTTGACATAATATTCCCCTAGTCGCGTTATCCGACATCCTAGGAAAAACCTAACACCACACGGGTAGTTAGGTATGTACTTAGATAAATAACTTCATTGATCTACCAGTAGGTACGTTCCCCATACATTACTCATACACCCTTCCCCTGCAAATGTTATGATAGGTAAGGGCGTGGCCTGGGCGACAAATCACGACTTTACATGGGATGCTGTGCGCGATTGGACAGATTTGATCTTGTATGAAGGGAATATGGTTTGGAATTGAATGGTGAGAGATGTGGTTAGATTAGGTATTGTAGGCTATTTATTAGTACAGATCTCATTTCCCGTCGTGGCAGGCCTCAACCGTATACATTTTGTTTTGTTAAGAATAGTTCAAAATACAATACAATATTTTTTTAATGAACACTAAACAACGATATAATTTGGATCACAGAAATAAAAAGGTACGGTAAGTAGCCAAAACATTTATATACATTTTAGATTGATTTACGAAAATAGCATTCTCTCTCTAAAGGAGCAGTTAGACTGAGTCCGCATGAGTAGTCAGTAGTGTCCGACCGAAGCTTCGGCTTCGGTTTCGGCCATCTTCGGCCAAAAAAGCCACCTTCTGCCAAACATTCGGCTTCGGCCAAAATTTGGCCGAAGCTTTGGGCGAAGCCGAAGGTTTGCAAATTGTGATTTGAAATTGAACGAACGATGCCAGAGCGAGACGCATAGTGCGCAGCGCTTAGCAGGGCAGCGTTTTGCCGGCCCGATCGCATTGCTTGCATTTCATTATATAAATTACTGACAACAGTGACAACACATAACATAACAATATAGTCACACTTGATTTAGAAGCGAAAAATGCACATAATTTACTGCAGTTTTTTTTACTATTACCAAATTCTCGTATTTCTTAGGGTCAACATGGGGTCAACACACCTTCGGCTTCGGCTTCGGCCGAAGGTTTTGATGAAAACCGATTAATCGGCTTCGGCATCGGCCGAAGGTTTTGATGAAAATCGATTAATAGGCTTCGGCTTCGGCCGAAGGTTTTGATGAAAACCGATTAATCGGCTTCGCCTTTGGCCGAAGGTTTTGATGAAAACCGATTAATTGGCTTCGGCTTCGGCTTCGGCCAAAATTGTACCTTCGGTCGGACACTAGTAGTCAAACGTATTCGGCGAGCGACAGCTGTTACAGCCTGATTAGGTGACGGCGGTCTGCGGACAATCTAGTGTAGAGACAACGTTCGTTGACCATAAGTTTGGAACACATGCGATATACTTTTAACGACTCTGTAATTTCCGTTTAAGGCGTCTTAAGTGACTTTCTCACCGCTGAGCGAATGAATAAACAAAATAAACAGACGAGCTAAACTATCAAGACATTTACCCTTCAACTTCCCAGTTAAAGTGTGACTTAACTGTATAATTAACCAACTAATAACCACCTTTGGTTAACCATTCTTCTCTCCACCAAAAAAGGTCGTATCAGCCAAAACCGGGTAAGTCGATATACGACGTTTTTGCTCTGACAGGTCAACATTACGGCTTGTCAAAATGGACTGGATGTAATAATTATATGTATGAATGTAATGTATGATTAATTGAATGCCTTACGCGTTCTGACGCCCTAATTAATGAACGAAAGGTGTGTTATTGATATTTTTTGAATTACGAGCAAAAAGGTTTTGAAACGAAAGTAATATAATAACCGGGTTTTTAATTGACGCTAACTGAGTCTGAGAGTAAGCGTGGTATTGAAAAGTAATGAAGTCTTTGTTTTTTTTTAACTAGCTTTTACCTGCAACTTCGTCCGGGTTTAAATGTTAACAGGCAATTCAGAAATCGTTCATATTAACGTTGCGTCTCCCTTTTACCCTCTTAAATAATTATATTGCCTATATAATATGTAGAATAGTATACTGCCTAGAGATTCACCTCTTTCATCATTCCCAAAGTCTTTCAATAACAGTATTTTATACTTATTTTACCCTTTATCCCAAAAAAGGGTCGGCATAGCACAAAATCCTTATATAGTATTAAAACAACGACGACAGTCACTTTTAGGCCAATTTTAGCATTTTTACTTAGATAAAAATGTGCAGTTACAACATATTTCCTGACATTTTTCAGATAGTGAAAAAAGAGACTGAAATTGGCGATTCTAATATTATTTTTAGTGGTATACGTCAGTAAACTACAGTAATAAAGACACTATCAATCTAAAGTCGTAAGAACCCATGCTCGATATTAACCATTAAATTCATAGATAATCAATTTTCAAACCGCCCATTCACGGGGTGTAATATTTCATACACCTTCAATTCTTTGGCAACAAACAAACACACAAACAGTTATTTATGTGGCGGTCGTTATGGGTCCGGGCAATTACCTCACGTGGGATACGGCATATGGCCACGCTAGGGCGGGGAATAGTCGATAGAAACAGTCGACAGTAATGGTGTGGAGTCTATTTTATCGAGTTTTTTTACCCGTTATATTAACGTCACGAAAAACAAAGTGGTAATCGATGTTACATAAAATTTGTGTTATCATTAGTTTCAACCTAATATATTACTGAGGTAATGTAATATACTAAGTAAGGGATTTACCCTGTTTGGTGTAGGGTTAGAATAACACCTCTCCATTTCTGCCACGGATGTTGTAAGATGTGTCAAAAACTTAGCATTTTTATGCTTCAGTGAAAGCAAGCAGTCATCGAGGGTCATCTATTGGAAAGTAATCTCTATCCTTATCCGCAATAAAGAATTAATCTTAGTTGCGTTTCTATATTTTGACAATCCTATTTAACAATAAAAAATACTGCTCTTTCAGCAGTATTTTTTTACAAATTAGGAAGACTCAATGACATCCCTAGTCATCGTCATACTAACAATAGGAATTGACATTTATTTTAAAAACAATTATTACTGCAAAAGCAATCAATCATTTTCCTACCAAAACCGCTTCCAACCTCTCTAAAACTCGTAAGTTATTGTTTTTGCGGCGATCTCGATAAGACGACAATCGATCGCTGTGTCGATAAGCCGGCCATCGACAGTCGATTGTGTCGATAACGTCTGATACGTCACTAATCGAGCGCGGTGGTTTTTATCACCCTTTATAATCATCAATGTTCCCTCTGACTACAGTTTTTAGTCGTTAATTGAATATTTAAGTATTATTTTTTAAGTTAAATCATGTTTTTGTTTTTTCACAGCTTTTAAGCAGTTAAGAGCTAATCTTTTTTAATAATTACTATCAATAATTAAGGAATTGGCAAAAAAAAACTGCCACAAAGGGTAGTAAAAATCACTTAATTTATTTATTTCTGTTTTAGTCACTCAGCACTTTATTTTGAATATTCTAAAAGTGTTTCGAGTTAATAATAGTCTAATAGTGTGCTAGTTTTTCTAATTCAATTCGCAATAAACATAATTATCTGACAGTTAAGTCGTCTAATTACAATGTTTAGTAAGATTCTACATGCAAATCATAATATCTACATTATTTCTTCAGATGCAATAAGCAAGCCGCTTACGTTATTAACCAGTGTAGCATTATAATTGTTCAAATAGATACTGCCTTATTATCCATTATTTGGAGGTAAGTCGTATAAATCTTTTCACAGAATATACAAAACTATTTATGAATGTAGTGAATAAATCTATGTATGCGACTGTAGAGATTAAGACAATCGTGATTCTTTATGAAATTCGCCTTTACATGCTAATTTTATTAGAAACACTCCTATAATAACGTCTTTTATTATGCAGAAATCACATTAAATAACACACACACACACACACATATTCTCACGCCAGTATTCCCAAGAGGGGTAGGCAGAGCACATGAATTCAAAAATCCAGTGCCACGTTTAGCAATTTGAGGGTAACTAGATAGTCAAACGTGATAATTGATAATGCAGTGACAGGTTGCTAGCCCATCGCCCACAATACACTTCACTAACCTTTTCCCAGAGTCGGTGTTATTTTAACCCGGCACCACACGGGAATAACTAACAAATAAAATAACTTAAACTTAAAATAACTTTTTTCACAAATCTGTGTATCAAATACTCAACTTACATCAATCTACGTAAGGATTTTTTTGTGTTGTTTGGTGTACCTCATCGATGTATAGGCGTGATGATTTGATGTATTTATGTATGTAAATATAGTAAATTAATCATCATAATCGCGTCGCACTCATCTCAGACTCGCACTTGACTAAATTATTTTTTACTAATTCGAAATCATTGCGCTTCAATCATGCATGTATGCATACCAACATGGCACATATATAATTAGCAAATATTAATAATTAATCAGTAGCCTTTCTGGGAAACAACTGTCGTGACATTCGGCAGTTAATGTGAACAATAAAAAAACTGTTATTGATTCCTTCGTAGTTTTGCTTGGAAGGACAGATAAGGTTTAGTTCCGCGTAGTGTGCCACTGTACGCTGGTCTACTGTCGTCATTAAACAGATACACTCTTGTTCTTTGGGTACCTCATTTGGGAATACATACATCAAGTCTGTACACCCAAAAGGACTATCCGACACTTATGCCATTATTGTTTTTTCCTATTCGCGATTATACACAACTAGCTTTTGGCCGCGGCTCCGCTCGCGTTAAATTCGGGGTATCAATGAAGAGATAGCACACATACCAATTTTATAGCTTTCTACATTGAAAACTTCCACTCCTCACTTTAGGGAAATGGGGGGTTTTGAAGAGACAAAATGTAGCCTATGTCACTCTCCATGCCCTAAACTATCTCTACCTAAAAAATCACGTCAATCCATAGCTCCGTTTAGCCGTGAAAGACGGACAAACAAACAAACAAACAAACCCACTTTCACATTTATATATTGGTACGGATGTTCTCCGTAGCTGTCTTTGAACATTGTGCAGAATGCGAATAGGAAGAAATTACATTGGCTTATTGTATCAAATAGCCCCCCAAATGGGGTAGACAGAACACCCAAAACGTTACATAGACAAAACTAAGGCTATTTCATGCTTTCTAGCCAGTATATTTCTTTTATTTTATTTTAAGTATTTGTTGTCATAGCGGCAATAGAAATACATCATCTGTGACCATTTCAATTATCTAGCTGTCACCGTTTTGAGATACGGCCTGGCAACAGACGGACGGACAGCGAAATTTTAGTAACAGGATCCCGTTTTTACCCTTTGGATACATACATACATACTCTCACGCCTGTATTCCCAAGGGGGGTAGGCAGAGCACATGAATTCAAAATCCAGTGCCACGTTTAGCAACTTCAGGGCAACCAGATGGTTAAACGTGATATCGCAGTGACAGGTTGCTAGCCCATCGCCAACAATACACCAACCCTTTCCCAGAGTCGACTCCTACGACACCCACGGGAAGAAAGGGGGAGGTGCTATTCTAACTCGGCACCACACCGGGATACGGATACGGAACCCTAAAAATTCGAGACCCGTTAAGTAGTAAATATGAACGGGATAAAGTCAAAAATACAAAATATTACTTTCAGGGGTGATTCGTCTCGTGATTACGACCAGCGACTAAGTCGCACGACAGGACGTCGCACCCCCGCCTTTGTCACTTGTCGCCTTTGTCGCGTGCGTGACTTATTGCGACAATGATTGTGTGAGACGGCGCGGCAAGCGGCTCTCTTGAGCCCGTGATATTAATTATAATAAAGGGTGGGTGGTTATTTAAGTTTAAGTGGCTCTATTATAGTATAATAGTGTATTTCTATAGGAAGAATAAACTCTATTAAAAATACTCATAAACAAAAGAAATGGAGAAGGATACAGCCACAGACATTTTTGATTCCTTCATATGAATTAATTTGGTACGCTACTTTCAGTAAAAACCAACAACTGGTTTTATAATTCTATTTAAAATTGACGCTTTATGACAACTTTTCGGTTAAGTATTTCAGGTACATATCATCGACATTTTTGATAAGACGGCTAAAACTGCGTCTTTTAAATTGCTTGCATTACGGCAGCTCTTTGTTTCTGGAGATATAGGAAAAAATACTCACACCAGTATATTAATGCCTTTTATTTTTAAGTGTATATTTTTACTTTGGAACGATCGCTTTTTACCAGCAAATTCAGTATCTGTCCAACCAGCGTTATCCTAATCGCTGTACGTTTGACCCCCGCTCCATATAATTAACCAACAGAAACCCGCATAAAAAGTCGTAAGCGCCAAAGACTTCCAGCTAAAACCCTTTAAGTCGCTCGCAGATACGACCTTTTACGTCGCCAGCGCACCCCCGGTCACGGTGCCTTACGCGCAGGCGCGTGCCATATTGCCGGTCCGTTGCAACATCTGTTGTTTCATTCGTTTTTAATTGCTCTGACCGTGAGAGTCGCCATGTTTTGGGCAACTGTCATTAGGTAGAAGAATTTGGACCAGGCGTTATAGCCCCCGCCAAGTTGGATGGCACAATGCGCGAACTTACTCTCCCTCTTCAATTATGGCATCTAACTAGCCCGTGTCTTTATCGGCTTGTCTTTGACTCGTGTAGGTATAAATTTGATAAGCATTAACAAAATGTGCAAATCCGAGAAGTGGAGTGCGTATTTTGTTAATGTTAAGAGGATAGGAGTCGCGCCACTTCTCCATACTAACGTAGTCCCCTGTTTTCTTCGTGAATAATGACATTAGAGCAAAATTTTTTTCATTCAATTTGTATCGTTGTGGCTATGCCGCTATGATTTGCTTTTATCGATATTGAAAATTTTAAATTTATTATTATTTTTTATTTTGAATATCGATAAAAGCAAATCATAGGGGCATAGCCACAACAGATACAAATATAATGAAAAAAAAATTTTTTTGCTCTAATGTCGATATTCACGGAGAAAACAGGGGACTACGTTTGTATGGAGAAGTGGTGCGACTCCTATCCTACTCTTACTAGGTTGTGTGGGAAAGACAAGAGTTTGATTGTTTTATAGTCCGTTGAGTTAATAATGTATTATCATTAAAAAATATCTAAGTATAGTAATATTCATAATTCATAATAGAAAAGTTACACAAAACAACTTAGTATGTAATTCCATCTTACCCCAACCAACTAAAGAGTGGAATGGAAACTATTTTATGTTTACCTTACAAAGGACCTGATTTTTTTTATAACCTTAAGTTTGCATAAAATGTAAAACTAACCTGACTATCGAAATGAATGTCAGTTTCGTCCCTACTCATTTTACACTTCATTCTCAATTTTGTCACTAATACTAATGTTTTGGTTACTAATAGAAAAAGCGCATTTCAAAGCTTCACCACGCAAATACAAACCAATGCAGCTAAAACAAAACCACGTAAGTACGTAATACAATAAAGTAATTCTAAGCTTAACTTCCTAGCTCGGTTTTGTTAAAAGCGGGTATTAGGCCCGCGAAGTATCGTTTACTCGTAGTTTTCAATTATAAATTCGTTAAGTTACCCGCCTAAAGCTATTTCGAAAGCTTGAGGACTATATTTAAATTAATAAAAAAAAATATATTGAGTCACTCATGGTAATAGTTTTTATTATTTACTTAAAAATGTCGACTATTATGCATATTAAATAATAATAAATCAAATAATTAATAGAGGTCCTTATTTAAATGTATATTCCTGACAAATAAATTCACTAGCATAACCTAAAAGAAAAACCAACTAAGTATTTGATTTAGGTAAGTAAAAATTTTTGCTTAATACCCGTTCTTAAATTTAAAACTTTAACACAATTATGATGCAAGCACGACACTTTAAAATTAGACCGGAGTTAGCCTTTGTTTAACACTTTGCCGTAAAATATTGCTGTTAAGCACGAACCTTGAATCAGGTCAGTTTTTATACAAATGAGGCTCTGGGCGTGTGCTTTTGTTACATTATTAAAATAATAATTAAATATAGGACTCAATATATAGGGTGTAACAGAAAGAGACCCTAACTATAGTAATTACTAACAAAGGTGGGTACACATACATACATAGAATACACTATGTTCCCAAAAGAGGTAGGAACGTGACATAGAGAAAACTGACTATTTCACGCTTCGCAGCCACTTCTAGCTTAATTTTAGGTATGAAAATAGATGGAAGAGGTAGTATAATAGTGACCGGTTGCTAGCCTGATGCCTAAAGCATACCTATCCAGTTTCCTTAGTCGCCTCTTACGACGTCCACGGAAAAAATGGAGAGATGTTATTCTAGACCCGACAACACTCGGGTAAAATGGTAGGTATAGTAAAGTATAAGAAGTAATTCTATCAACAAAACCAACTAACTTTTTTTATACAGATACAGGACGCTCTAACTAAACTATAGAAATTTGACGTTTACTATCAGCTACGCCAACGTAGTGAGACTCTTTTGTTTGTATTCGTTTTTTAAACTCTGTTGCTTTTTTTAATATTAAAGAAGCACTACTTTTGTTTTAATCAGGTGCTTTTTATGCCAATACATTGTCAGTAAAATGACAGGGACCACCAAGCGTTTCAACTGAACTTTAGTTAAATTAAAACCAATGAGTTTTATTGAAAGCTATGTAAATTCACCCCGTTCTTTTCAATTATTGTACTTGCATGTACGACAACGTACAAATGCTTTCGCATTACGTTCCACAAATTGATGACTATACAACCGTCATCGTATCACATTATAAATTGTCGTTTTTACAACACTTAGTTCTTATGACTTTTTATTTATTTAACAATGTGTATTGTAATAGAACGTGCCATTTATCATCTTGACTGACACGTGACAGTAAAAATTTGTAATAAAACATACTCTCCATGGTACTAGTTCACTTTTCTACAAGCATATAATATATGTGGGAGCAAAAAGGTTCACTATAAAGGCAACGGAAATCACATGACGGTGGCAAAAACAATTGATATAAGATCGGAGTCAGTTGAGAGGTTTTTTTTGATACATGCTTACAATCACGCCTAAGTTCCCAAATGGGGTAGGCAGAGCACACGTCACACTTGTTATACCTACTTCTTATGTTTAAACCTAAAATTATGCTACAAGTAACTACGAACTGGTTCTGACTATGTAAGTTTTTATGTGCTCTGCCTACCCCATTTGGGGACACAGGCGTAATGCGAGTCAAGTCACAAAATAAAAGCCACAATTTAAGGTCAAGTTACATTTAAGCACAATACGAAGCCATTTTTAATCCAAACCTGGTTCTCATAAAAAATACACTAATGTACGGTAGCGAAAGTTGGGTATGGCAAACGAAGCATAAAAGTAGAATAAATGCGGTAGAAATGAGAGCGTTAAGAAGTATGGAAGGTGTAACACTGAAAGACAGAATACGAAATAGTGTGATAAGGGAAAGAGCTGGCGTGAAAGTAGATATAGTGGCTAGAATAGAAAGAAGTATGCTTAGCTGGTTTGGTCATGTAGAGAGGATGGATGAAAGAAGATTGACTAAACAGATCTATGCTGGAAGTGTGAATGGATGTGTTGGGAGGGGAAGACCTAGACGGACGTTCCGTGACCAAATCGCGGACGTTCTAGAAACAGGTCAGGTCAAGAGTACCCGAAATCGACGAGCATGTATGAAGAGACTAATGAATGTGGATGAAGCAAAAGAGATATGTCAGGATCGTAGCAAGTGGAACAAAGTGGTCTCCGCCTACCCCTGTGGGAAAGAGGCGTGACGGTATGTATGTATGTATGGTTCTCATACAGAATTTTGTAATGATCTTGTTAAAATTACCATATGAAAATAACCACCTTGTATAGACAATAAGACAGCCGACACACAAAGGAATCATGTCGTCATATCGCGCCACGTCAGTATGTTATACACGCCGAACCGACTATACTTACCACTAATTTTAAAAGTAAACAAATCGATAAAATTTCTCGCTGGCCAGAATAAATCAGTCGTTAAACAAGATGTCTCAATATTCTTCAAAGTAATTCCACGATACAAAAGAAAGGGACAACTTACCATTAGCATACGGAATAGGTGCGATAGAAAGGGATGACAATATGACTGGAGTTCTTATTAGCGTCTAAGGAGCAAAGAGGTTTTAAATCATTGGCTGTCAACGCTCCCTGTGGGAATCCAAAGAGTTATTGGAGCCTTTATTCTAAATTTAAAATTACAATTTCGTAAACGATTCGAATTATTCAAATGAGTGGGATCTTTGAACAAGAAACTACCAAGTAAAAATATTTTATACACCCGTGGTGACGACTAGCTTCATCTCAGTAAAGTGCATTAACGATTTGTAATGGAAGAATGGATACTGGGTATTAGTTATAACAACTTGTTGAACAAAAATACAAAACATTTTTCATCCTTGACATACTTTTTTTCCCAAATAATGTTGTACTTAGGTACTGGCAGTTACAGGTTATTAAAAGAATAAAAAAAGTTTGACAAGACTGAAGAGTTTTATTTCCCAAAAATTAAAGCATCTATTTACGAAGTAAAAAAAAACTACAATGTCGTGAAATCCTTGTGCTATTTTATCATACACTAATAATTGAAATGGGTTAATACCGCAAACATTTTGAAAACTAAAAAGCATTAAGTAAATAAAATACAGCAATTAGAACATTGACATAAATATTGGTAAAAATAATATTTAGATCGACTACGCGCTACGCAATTATTTTTTTTAATGTGTTAATCAAGAAAGTTAATACCGCTATACATTTTAAAACAATTATATTTTTATATTAAATATAATTTTTAATATCATCCTGTAGAACTACTAATTAATAATAATATTGTACCATACTTTCGTACAATACTGGCACGCTATAACTAATAATCCCATTAAACAAAAACCGTCCTAGTCTCTCTACGAGTACTCAATAAATACTTCGTTCGAATTTCGAAAACAAAACACAAAACAAATTCATAACGCCAATTACGTTCCTACGTACGCTCCCTTCTCGTTACTTATGCGGTCACCAACTGTCGCGAGGCGTCTGTTGCGTGAAACGGGCCAACGCGAGCGTGTAAATGCCACTTTAGTTATTCATACATTAACGCCCTTATCCCTATAGTTATACGGGTAGGTTTCACGAGATTTGGGGGTAAGTGAACGTGGTCGTTTGGTTGCTAATCGTGAGATTGGCCAGTCGATATGCGACTGTCACACCGTGCTGATGTTAGGGAGAGAATTAGTTAATTTTTTAGTGACATCTAAATGTCACTTTTGTCACGTGTTCATGTGTGGCATTGTAATGAATAATGATATTATTTGTTCCTTCATTATTTTTTGTACACTAAAGTATTTCTTCCTTGATTGACGCGTGTTCTTTTTTAAGACACTATGACATTTAGGAGCAAAACAAAATAGGTAATAAAATACATTTTTTATGTAATGAAAGGCTTGTAAGTACAAATAACAAGAAACTACAGACCACCTAGTAGATACAGTCACGAACCGGGATTGTTGAGCCACTTGCCACTGTTCGCAATTTAGACGTGTAATCAATGACCGATGTGACCGACTAGATGTCAGCTGTTGAATTAGTATTACACGACCAAGTTCCAAACATAGGTAAGTGGCTCAACAATCCCTGTTCGCGTGTAGATGTAGATTATATTATGTATACGTGCCGAAATTTTTACACATTTGGCTAACAATTGCTCCAATTTTTTTTTTTTATAATTGACTGAAAAAATATAACTTAACTATTTAAATTCGACATTAAACTCACCGTTACAAGCTTTTTTAAGCCAGATTAAAAATAAATAAGTACATTAAGTTAAACAATGCGATAAACATTTCGAGTGGTCATTAAAACAGCTCGTGGAATCAAACATTTCGACCGGGATTCAATTTAAAACATGGGGGTGGGGTGCAAATTATGAGATTGGAGCGATTTTAGTGAGGCACTGCCTGCTCCATCTGCAGTCCCTACTTGTAACGTGTTTTTAAACTGTGTGGGCGAAGGAACCCTTTTGGAAAGCGAGATATTTGACGGAACCCTACAAAAAATAACAGTTATTAAAAGTGTTTATCAATCCGTCCGTCCGTGTATACGCCGCTTCACAACGTTCGACCAGAAAGTGGTGATTTGTTTTTTTTTCTAACTTCTGGGGTTTTGCGGAACACACTAAGAGTATGGCCGCCTGCTTGCAATGATTTATGTGAAAAAATTCAACAGCACCCCTAGTGGTCACTTGTGACACTATAAACTCCCAGTAACAGTACAGTCAACTTACACGTCGACTTTTTTATCACAGTTATCTGCAATATTATAAACAACTTATTTACATACATAAAACGGTTGCAAATTGAACAAAAACTAACAAACGCACTGTACGTATTTTAAATTACGAAAAAACCGATCATGTCGCAATATTTGTCAAGACTCGACCACCCCTAACATCTGTTAGCATAAAACAGTTTTTACACAAAGCCTTGATAGGTAGAAACAATGTTTTTGCTCATTGTGGTAGTAATTAATGACGACAGTAATATTGTGCATTAATTAGATCGGTTTGTTTGCCGTGTGGTTTGTATACTTAGTTACTAATAAAGTATTAAGTGCTCTTAGTACGGTTTTCAAGAATTAACATAATTTTCATTGGATATAATTAACATTTGAAATAATTTCAAATTAAATGAAATGGGCAGGTTTGTTTAGTTTAAGGAATATCAGGAAACACAAGAAACTAACTTAAATAAAATTACCTACTTTTAACCCATGTTACACGAAAAAGGATTTATTGTCACTTGCAAGCATTTTTATTACGCTGTAATTTTTTTCCTCTAGTGTGCTGGGTGTGTAATAAATGGCATTTAAATAATTTACATGTTTTTATTGGATATAATAACATTTGATATAGTTTCAAAGGATAAAATCACTATAATAAACGATTGGTATAATTTTAAAACATCAATTATTTTTATAACCATCATTTGCAATAAAAATTATAACCTAACCTAACCCACATTTAATTTTCTGGTAGCACTTAGTTTTGAGCACTGGCAAGGGGATCAAGGGCGAGTCGGCGAAGCTCCGCTGCCGCGGGGCTTCTATTTCCGTATTTATTACTGTCTATGGCATAAACGTTTCTCATAGTCACAGATGTCGCTCGCCTTCCCGTGTGGTGCCGGGTTAGAATAGCACCTCCCCCTTTCTTCCCGTGGGTGTCGTAACAGTCGACTCTGGGGAAGGGTTAGTGTATTGTGGGCGAGCTAGCAACCTGTCACCGCAATATCACGTTTAACCATCCGGTTAACCTGAAATAGCTAAACGTGGGACTGGATTTTTGAATTCATGTGCTCAGCCTACCCCTCTTGGGAATGCAGGCATGAGAATATGTATGTATGTAGATATGTATGTCGTTCGCCTCAGCCTCTCTCTTCGCCCGTCTCCGAAGATCGCGTCGGCCATTTAATTGATACGCTGCGCCGGCGCGGGTCGTTAGCTTATCACGGCGCTGATTTCACACCCGCGACCTTGACGTGACAGTCTACCGGTCTGTCACTTTTCTACCGGTCTGTCACTTTTCTACTAGACATTGCGGCGTCTACCAGTCAAATGGCGTGATGTATATGTCGCAGGCGGATTGTATAAACCGCCGTTTTACATAACGGCTAGGCGTTTTGCAAAACAGCGCCGTTTTGTAATGCGGCGACTCAACGTTCAGCTGGATTGTTATTGCGATACGTTCTTTAATAAGGCGGCCCACGTTTAGCCGCATTGTACTACTACTAAAATTGTAGGGTAACAATACTTAATAAAATAAAGAATGCTAAATAAAATAAATAAAAATAAAATAAAATAAACTAACCTAACCTAACCTAATCTAATATAATCTAATCTAACCTAACCTATTAAAACCCCTAAATCCTCTACTGTTTATGTTAGGCAGCGCCACGAGTGTTAAAAATCTGAACTAAAAACGACAAAGTGGCGGCTAATCTGCCTAGCCGCCGTAATGAATAACGTTTAACGCCGAATTCATTCCGGCGGTTTTTTATTCAGCCGCATTCAATCCGGCTAAACGTTGAGCCGCCGCATTACAAAACGGCGCTGTTTTGCAAAACGGCTAGGCGTAATGTAAAACGGCGGATTTTACAATCCGCCTTCGACATATACACACATGCGCATTAATACAATGCTAGTATTCCCAAATGGGTAGGCAGAGCATACGGAAGGCTACATAGACAAAACCAAGACTGTTTCACGTTTCGTAGCCACTTCTAGCATTTTTTTTGGTTTCGAGTTGACAGGTATACGAGTAATAGTGACAGGTTGCTAGCCTTCACCTAAAACATACTTTAACCTGATTAGTAATTTAACCTTAGTCGCCTCTTACGACAGCTACGGAAGAAATGGAGCGGTGTTATTCGTAAAGTAGTATTTATCGTCAAACCGTGTAAATTACATTTACTGTAAAAGTATAGAAATTATTTAGCATAATACCCCACCGTATAATGTTCGTATTATTATACGATATTGCCTTACGGACACCTGCCGTTAAAAATAACTTCATTGAAGAATTATTCGTTATTTATAGCCATAAACAGAATAGTAATTTATGCGACAGTCTTTGCTTTATTTATGACCTAATTTTTCGCCAATATTTATGTCTTGTTCACATTATTTTTGCGGTGTCGGGTTTAGAATAAAACCTATCCATTTCTTCTGTGGATGTCGTAAGGGGCGACTAAGGAAACAGATTTAGGTATCCTTGGAAAATGCTAGCAACCTGTCACTATTAGGTTCTTTCATATGTTTTTTTAATCCTAAAATTGTGCTAAATGCGGTCACGAAATAATTATGATATGGTTTTGTCCGTTGAAATCTTAAATAGAAAATAAATAGCATGAATCGATAGTTCAATCGATAGTTCGTTTTATTGTCTTGTCCCGCTGCTTGGCTCAGGCCTCCTCTCAGTATGGGAGGGTAGGAGCTACTTCCGGTGCACGTTTTTTTATTATTTTAAATATCATTGTCACATGTAGAGGTATTACAAATTTGCCACAGAAAATTTCTTGCATCTATTTTGACGTCAGTCAAGTGAACAATCAACATATTATTTTAAAGTGTAATAAATTCACATACATACGTACATATTCTCACGCCTGTATTCCCAAGAGGGTTAGGCAGGGCACATGAATTCAAAAATCCAGTGCCACGTTCAGCAATTTCAGGGTAACCAGGTGGTTTAACGTGATTATTGCAGTGACAGGTTGCTAGCCCATCGCCCACAATACACTAACCCTTTCCCAGAGTCGACTCTTACGACACCCACGGCAAGAAAGGAGGAGGTGCTATTCTAACCCGGCACCACACGGGTACTAGGGTATGGCTACGGCTACTGTAATAAATTCATAGTCTCATAATTTTTTTTTAAAGAGTAAGCAGAAAATACTCGCTAGTCAACTTAAAAATAGTGTTTTAGAATTTGAAAGTTCAAGTGATGACTTTTGAAAAAGTTGCAGAATTGTTCGTTCATTGACGCGCGTCGGACGACATCCGCGTTCGGACTGGTCCCAACTGCTCGACATATATTATATTATCATTTTTCTGATACCTGATTTACACTCGCGCGCAAGCACGAGACGAGGCGCGAGGTGAGAGTGTAAATAGACGCTCGCGGCTCGTCTCGCGCCTCGTCTCGCGCCTCGCGGCGCTCGCTTCCCGAGCGGTATTTGGGGCACGAGTCAAAGGAGTCTAAAGACAAAGTTGGATCCGTTCTCTCTGTCTCCACCCACTGGCATCGACGCGATGTTCGCTAGTTCTGTAACTACCTCTTTTGTGCCTTTTCTCAGCAGTAGAATACCAATTCCCGTGTGGTGCCGGGTTAGAATAGCACCTCCCCCTATCTTCCCGTGGGTGTCGTAAGAGTCGACTCTGGGAAAGGGTTAGTGTATTATGGGCGAGCTAGCAACCTGTCACTGCAATATCACGTAACCAGATGGGGTTAGGTACCCTGAAATTGCTAAATGTGGCACTGGATTTTGAATTCACGTGCTCTGCCTACCCCTCTTGAGAATACAGGCGTGAGAGTATGTATGTAGTATACCAATTAGATATTATTTTATGTTTGCAATTACAGACGTGTTGCGATTAATTAAATAATCAGAAAGTCGATTAACAGGAGTCATTCTGATGTACGACAGTCCCGCCTAAGCCGGTGGTGATGAAAATTCAATCGGGGCAGATAATATTTTACGCTGGCATTAAAATGAAACATAAAACAAACTGTAAAGGAGGCTGCGCCGGAGTGTATCAATTGCGGGGATCTCGGGGGCTGACACACGGCCGCGAGGTTCGGAGAACTAACTTTAAAATATCATCAGACTCGTATTAGCAAATGGAGTTTGAGGGAAATACTCAAATAGAGACATCTCTCTCTAGACCAGCGGTTCTTAACCTTTTTGCCCGGCGACCCAAAATTTGAAAATATTAGAAGCTCGCGACCCAATCAAACATTAAAAACAAATGAAAAGTAGTGGATGCGGTTTGTTTTTCAAAAAGTCTCGCGGGTCCTGCGACCCATCTCGATATGGCCTACGACCCAAATTTGGGTCGCGACCCGAGGTTAAGAAACGATGCTCTAGATAGCACCGCAGATAGTATACACGGAGACCGTAGACCGCAAAGAAAAAGTTTTAACTTGGATTTATGCAACTTATCTTCAAAAGCTGACTCGCGCGACGTAGAAGACTTTGGGAGTTTATGACGTATCTGACCTTTGAAAAAGTTCTACTAGGCAATAGGTGGTCCTAGGGATAGATAGGCCTATCTAGAGATAGAGACAGAGACAACACATAAAACCACGAATATTTCCAGCTTTGAAGTCCATACAAAATTTAAATATGCAAATTATGTACCGTAAAACGAAATGAGTACCGACAAAACTGAGTTGACATTCCTTGCATTTTTTTAAAACTTATTTTTATTATTGAACGTTTCGGTCGTTAATAATAACGTATTTTGATTTCTCATTTATGTTTTCCAGTAGTTCCACTTCATAACTTTAAAGATTTACCCCCATAGTTAGGTGGGATGGAATTTCATACTAAGATGAGTTGTGAAAATTGTTATTTACAACATTTTAGTACCACAAAATATTAATTAACTTCAAAAAACACGTCAAAACCATAAGACTAGCTTAAGCCTAGTCCAACCCCATTTGTAATAAGAATATTATTACTTAGGTAGCAATAACCACCCTTAAACTCTAATTATCACTCTCTCTATCCGTAACCCCTTACGGATCGCAACTCACCCTTACATACCCTAAAAGTAAAAGCCGTAATACAGGTTTTTTTCGAGTTTTTAGCTTTTTTTTTTAATTGATATAGTGCACTATATTCTCCTTGCAAAGACCTTTCCATTGATACTCATATTGATGGGGTTGATAAGAATTAGGTCATCCGCCATTTTGTAGCGGCGGCCATTTTAAATTTACAATGACAATGAATATTATATTATTGTATTGTCACCACAACTAAAAGCGCATACCGAATTTCAGATTAATCAGTTGACGGAAAGAGGGTGAAATTTCAATTTCTAAATTTGAACCAAAAAAGAATCCGTACCAATATATAAATGTGAAAGTGTGTTTGTTTGTTTGTTTGTCCGTCTTTCACGGCTAAACGGAGCGATGGATTGACGTGATTTTTTAGGTAGAGATAGTTTAGGGCACGGAGAGTGACATAGGCTACTTTTTATCCCGGAAAAAAATGATGTTCCCGAGGGAAAACAAAAATATAGTTTGCTTGATAGATCGATATTGATCGATGATAGATCGATATCAATCGATAACCGATCGATAGATGATAGATCGATGGCGCCGTGTGTCGTTTGAAACGAAAAGTTTTCTTATAGTTGTGCTTTAAACCGCAATATAACCGAGATCCACGCGGGCGGAGCCGCGGGCGGAAAGCTAGTAAAGAATAAAGACTAAAAAAAACAAACGGGGTAAGCTTAAGTAAACCGTTTGATAAAAAAAAAATGCATTTCATTTGAACGCTCGCCAAACGACCCAGCGGTATACCCCAGTCGTCAGCCGCAAAATGGGAATAAGTTTTGGCTGGGCCATCTCATAAATCAGATCCGGAGTGTAGCTCAATTAAAACAGAGCTATCAGATGTACACCTTACAGTAGGCGTCGGTCCTTTACTTTTTGTACTTTAAAAAGGCGAGATAAATGGTCCTTTTTAAATGCCTTTTGTCAACCGTTTATTTTGTGTGTGTCTCATTACGGGATGCGCTAAGGAGGATTTGGCTAGTGGAAAGTGGTGAGCGGTGTAAGGACCAACTACTATTAGGGAAGAATAAGGAAGAGTTAGTAAGTAAGTAAAGAGTTGTTTTTCTTGGCTAAACCTAGAATCCGACGGATCATTCAAATAATGAAATGCCTTTGATTAAACGAAACGAAGAAAAGGCTTAGAACGAGTTACTCTAACACATTTTTTTTTTTTTTTATGGGTGATACCTACAGTATATTTCCTTACTTTTTACTCTTTTCGTTTGTATATCGACCAGCAGGCTAAACATAACAACGCGAGTGTAACTGCGCGCGAGAAAGATTATACTTGACTTGTCACTGTCTAATTAGAGACGTCAGATTGTAACAGATCTATTTTACGAGCGTATCACCTTAGGGGGCGTCCATAAATTACGTGAGGTGTTTTTTTCAAATTTCTGACCCTCCCTCCCCCCCTGGTGAGATGTCGTGAGATTTTAGTCAACCCCCTCCCCCACCCCTAAATCTCACGTGAGATTTTTCTAAATACGTAAACGCGTTGGATTGTTATAATGAGAAGAAAAAACATATTTATTTGACAAGAAAAAATAAAATTAATGACGTAACTTAAAAAAAAACTAAAATTATTCTTCGTTCGGATACACTCATGAAGTGTCAAATGGAAAGCGCCATCCACATCCTCACTTCGGTTTTTAAGACCTTAGGCATCTGGATTAAATGGACAAAAATAGTCGTTTTTTTGGTCGTGTCAAACAAGAAAAAAATTGCGTGATATTTGCCGTGACCCCCCCTCCCCCCAACGTGAGATTAGGTGAGATTTTACTCGACCCCCTCGCTCCCCCCCTAAAACACCTCACGTAATTTATGGACGCCCCTTACTAAGCCAAAATTGGTGATTTTAAACATAAAACTACCGTGAGACTCACACATAGTGAAAAATAACGGAATTACTCACGTTTTGTATACCGAGATTAGCTCGACATGTTTCGGATCAATCCGTGATCCATCATCTGGAGCTACGCGCCACGGCAGCGGACACGGCAGGGTATAAACAACGTGAGTAATTCCGTTATTTTTCACTATAAAATTGGTGATGTTTAAAGAGAGGACAAATTTGAAGTACCCGAAACCGACGAGCAGGTATAACGAGAGTGATGAATGTGAATGAAGCGAGAGAAGTATGTTAGAATAGAATAGGGCTTTCTGTTGTCCCTGCCTACACCGCAGGAAACAGGTTCTGTATGATTGGTGCAGATTTTGTTTGTAGAATAAAACCTCTCCATTTCTTCCGTGGGTATCGTAAGATAGGTTCAGGTATGTTTTCGGCGACGGGCTAGCAACCTGGCACTATTATACTTCTCTTATGTAACATCATACGTTTCATCATGGTTTAGTTAGAGTATGCAATATTTTGTGTGCTCTATCCACCTGAATGTGTGTAGGTAGGTATTTATATTTTTCCCAATTTCTAACAAACTCCATCAATCCAATTTCAAATTCACAGCTATAACAATAGCAATTAAAATCCCGATTCTGTTTCGGTAATCGCGAGCAATTACGATTTTATCGATTCGGGGCGATACAGTTACGGTGTCCGCTCGTGCCCAATCGATTACAATCGGAACTGAACCGATTTAACGATTCGTAATCGGTAATGACGTGAAACCGATGGTTTTGAAGTTTGGGGCTAATGGTTGGGGAGAGGAATGCGAAAACGGTTCTAGTTTCAATTTAGTTGGTAAGTTTAATTTTAAATGGTAAAAGTTGTTCAAATTGTTCAACAATATTCTACGCTTCCAGTGTATCTTTGTAAACTTAAGTAAAACTGCAATTTTCATACTGAGCCTCTAGTGTGTTCAATTCGATGGTGCAGTCGTTAACGAATTCGTTTGCGAGTTGTCGCGGAATGTATGGAGACTTGACGACCGTAGCAGTTGTGCAAACGTTCCGCTGGCGGCGCTGTCTCGATTTCCATACAATTTTGCGATAACTCGCAAGCGAATTCGTTAATGACTGCACCATCGAAATGAACACACTAGACGCTCAGAACACCTTTTTATCCTTACTTCCTTACAAGACAAGTATAATATCAGTAATTAGTATTAGTAAGATTATAAGTCAGAAAGTGAGTTTGTTTGTTTGTTTGTTCCGCTTTCACACCGTAACTACTGAACCGATTGCTTTGAAATTTTGCAGACATAAAGATAGAAGTCCGGATTAAATAATAGGGTACTTTTTATTTCGAAAAAATTGATGTGTCGTTTGAAACGAGAAGTTTTCTTATAGTTGTGCTTTATACCGCAATATAACCGAGTTCCACGCGGGCGAAGCCGCGGGCGGAAAGCTAGTCTTTAATAATTGTCACTAGTACTCGTGATTCTTAGTGAGGAAATCATACATACATAGGTACATCCCGCCTGTATTCCCAAATGAGTAGGCAGAACACACGGAATGCTTCATAGATAAAACCATGACTACGGCTTGCAGCCACTTCTAGCATAATTTTAGAATTAAAACAGATGGAAGAGGTATTATAGTGACAGGTTACTAACCCGTCGCCTAAAGCATACCTAAACCTATCTCCTCAGTCGGCTTCTACGACATCTTCGGAAGAAATGGAGACGTGTTTTTCTAAGCCCGATACCACAAGAAAAAAAAATAGTGTTAATTAAAAAATTTTCCTCTACAGAATTTGTAGGAAAAGACGTCAGAATATTGATTCGTTGCGTTTCTCTCTGTGATGTCGCGTTGAGGATTACACATATTACTTTTTCCGACCACCTTACGACATCCTCGGGAGAAATGGAGAGGTGTTATTTCAAATTTTCAAACCCACACGAAAAAAAACACAAAAATTCAAATTCTGAAAAAGACATTTCGCTAACTCTGTCACGCCACTGAAAGAACTGTAGTAACTCCAAAAACGAAATATTTACTCACCGATGAATCCACCCATCATGAGTAAACGTCGATGCAAAAAGTCCGTAATCAGTAGATCGTTGGCCATATTTGCATAACGCCTCTAGATACAGTATGATTTGTAGCCGTGTTTACAAGATTGATTGGGTATATTTGCTGAGCTATTTTACTATGACTATAATTTTTCTTTTTTTTCACCCAAGGGAGTTTCATGAGCGTATGTAATTTGATCGTGGTGTTGCGCTTCGAATAACATCGCACTGTTTCTTCCGTGGATGTCGTAAGAGATGATTAAGGATAGGTTGAGGTAGGATCTACGCGATAGGATAGCAACCTGTCACTATTCATTGTTTTGCCTATGTAACCTTTCGGGTGCTATGAATATTCCATTAGAGAATCCAGACGTCGCGATGTTCGTGTAATATGTTCCGGTAATCCATTTCCTACTTTATGTTACATACGTTTGTGTACTTACATGAGCCTGTACTTCCGAATTGGATAGGCAGACCAAATAAACCGCTACCAAGCATATTTTTTAGGATGTAAGTGAAAAGGTAGGTGACTGGTTGTTAGTTTAACCTAAAATATACGACATCCACGGAAGAAAAAAGGTGTTACTCTAAATTCTGCACCATATGGTAAAACCTCTTTCCTTGTTAAAAAAAACTTATATCTATCCCGCTTACAATCTATCAAGCGTGACTAATAAACCAACTAGCTTGTCTTTCAAAATGCGACGCCTCGAGCCATGCGACATAGTTCCGCAGTTCACAAGTAACATAAACAATAAAGACATACAAACCGGCCCGAGGGTACAGTCAGCCCTCATAAATTATCCCGGCGATATGAAGATGTCTGCCGTTTAATGAAACGTCAAAATATCACGCTCATTGATTGCGCTGCGAGTGTACTCGTAAATTGTTGCATTTAAATCTTGCGGACTGTACGTTGTTTATGGGCGATACGGTGTTTTATCTCTCTGTCTTTTAGGAATTGATAGGTTTAGGTGTTTGCTGAACGGAAAACGGTTGGCGAATGGCTGTGGTATTTTTATCGGTAACAGAAGTATATTTTTCCTTGAATATTTTCTTCTTTGCTTACTTTTTTTTTTGTTACTTAATTCAGTCTGCCGTGTGGTATCGAATTTAGAATAACAGCCTTCTTTTTCTTCCGTGGATATGGTAAAAGGCGACTAAGGAAACAAGTTAAGGTATATTATTTAGGCGACAGGTTAGAGACTTGTCTTTATAATACCTCTTAACTTAAACCTAAAAAAATATCAAGGAAGTGGCTGCGAAATGCGAAAAAGAGGTAGGCATCCATTTGAATGTGTAGCTTTTTAAAAACTCTATCTACCCTGTTTGGGAATACAGGCATAATGTATTTGTGTGTTATTTCAGTTAAATCAGTATGTCAAAGCAAAATAGTTACTCTGGAATACAAAAAAAAATACCCTATTATCAGCCCCCCCTCTTTTTATACAAAATTCAGAATTAAATTTCTTAACGTGAATGCTGTGAAGCAATTAACATACAAATTAAAAAAATATCAGGTTTAAAAAAACCTACCTATTTCCCTATCATAACTAGGGCGAATACTTTAATAAACACAAAGCAACATAATAGTACTTTATTACACTCGTGTATAATATACAATTATCACGTCCGTGCATCGCGATGCACAATTATGCGAAATGTATAACAATTTAGAGATATCGCCTTTTGCCGTGTTTCCGGTTTCGACCGGTTTAGGACAGCACTATTGATGGGGATGGTAAAAGCGAATCGGTAAGTGGAACGGGGTTGCATGATGAAAAAGTAGTTTTTTTTTTTAATTTCACATAATCCAGGACTATTTGAGACGTGAGCCATTAGTGTTTTTTCTATTCGCGATTTTGCACAAATTACAAAGACAGCTGTGAAGAATATTGTACAGAACTGCGCATAGGAAGATACGATAATGCTTAAGTATAAAAATAATCTATAATCCACGTAGCTTACAATAACCTCCTGAGGCCCTGCGTAATAAATATATTACATAAAAACATAAGCGTAAAAACTTCTCAAAATATCGCCGTCTAGTAAAATTCTTAAGAACTTTTTTCTGTTTATCAAAGCTAAACAGTCTTCCGCCATTGTAAAACCTGTGATTGGTCGAGTAACTGTCATAATAATATTTCTTTGGCAATTGGAAGTTAAGGATGACTTTGGGGTCATATGCACGCGGTAGATAATTTTGATTTTCTTTTCAATTAACAGACATCATAAAATGCATTTGTGGTTCTTTTGTTTATTAATATTCAATAATTTAGAATATACATAGTTTTTAATCAATCTTTTCGTGATGAGAGAGAAATAACCTGTGAAATGTTTATGTAATACAGGTATGACATGAGTTCTCAATGACTACCGTGAATACCAATGAATGTCAATGAGTCCCAGTGTAATACCTATATGACATATAATTGTTTGGCAGTAAATACTATTTTTTATATTTATTTTTTCATCATTACGCGAGCATGATATAGAAGAGTTATTGGCGGAGTCTGAAATTGATTTAAAAATTAAAAAATAATACTACAAGTATTTTTTAAGCATTGAGAACCCTTGTCATATACATATGACATTGAGAAAATCTGTTTCTCATGGGAAAATCTTACTTTTTTTTTTAATTTTCATCAATTTTGTTTATTATACTGGTATTATTAAGTAATTATGCAAAATTTTATCGAAATCAAAGACAAAAAATGCTCTGGGTCTTAGAAAGTGGAGGTTGACCTAAAATTGTTTAGTAGTAAATAATATTTTTTAATATTTATTTCTTCAGCATTACACGAGCATGTTATAGAAGAGTTATTTCCGGGGTCAGAAACTGATTTTAAAATTGAAAAATAATATTAAAAGTATTTTCTAACATATTTATTACAAAAACAAAAGTTGGCATTGAGAACCCTTGTCATGTATATATGACATTGAGAAAATCTAAGTTTTCCATAATAATTTTTTTTTTTCACCATTTTTGTTCATATAGTGGTATGTTAAGTCTTTTTACAAAATTTTATCAAAATCAAAAATAAAAAAAAATTCTGGGCCTCAGGAGGATAATGCAGTTGTTCTAATTTTTTTTTGTATACATTTCTTATTTACCTACTGTTGTCCATGCGTTGCATTAAGTTATTGTTTTGGTGGCTTTATTTGAGATTATTTTATTACCTACAATAGTGTTTTGTCTGTGTCAAATTGTATTTGTAAACTTTTACAGGTAAAAATCATGCGCAAACTTACCTTCATCACAAAAAAAGTAGAGCCAAGTTTATTGAGCTGACCACTATAATTTCAATCTTTTTCTGTATTTTCTTTCTTTAAAAAAACTTCGCATTTATTTATTGCGATGCATTTTCCCTGACAGTGATGAAATTATGATCTTTGAAAAAACGATTCCAAGTGAACTAAAAAAAAGCTATTTTATTATTTATTCAAATTAATAAATTACAACTTATAAAATAAAATTTAATACGTATACTGTAATTCTCTAAGTGGAATAAAAACAAGTTATTGCCTACTATTGCTGCGAAATATATTTTTAATTAACAATGCTTTGTCATACTTAACTCGTCAACCCAATACGATAATTCATGATTGTATTAACGTCGGCTTATATCAAATCAGCATAAAAAACCCGACGGGGTTCCTTATAGAACCAACTGACATTATTAGTATTACTAAGATTATTGTATTTTGTGTGAAATTTGTTTAATAACAAGTTTAATGTTAAAGAACTTAAAATAAAAGTGAAATTTGGGCGCGACGCCCTTGATGGCATGTCTTTGAACTACTTTGAAGAGTTAAAGCAACATTTTGTATTTTGTGAGTAGGTATGTGTAAAAACGATGGCTGAAAAACATTTAAAAAACGTTTTAAATTTTTATGAATACTAGCTGTGCCCGCGATTCTGTCCGCGTGGAAAATTGACTTTGGGTACCTTAATTTTAAACATAAAACTACCGTGAGACTCACTCATAGTGAAAAATAACGGAATTACTCACGTTGTTCATACCGAAATTAGCTCGACATGTGCGCGTCTGTCCGCTGCCGTGGCGCGTAGCTCCAGATGATGGATCACGGATTGATCCGAAACATGTCGAGCTAATCTCAGTATAAACAACGTGAGTAATTCTGTTATTTTTCACTATGGGTACCTTAATGTCGCGATTCTCACTCATATTTATATGTACGCGGGACTTAATCACGATTTAATTTATTTACCTGATTTGAAACGCGGCCGAAACGTCGAGAAGGTAAATAAATTAAATCCTGATTAAGTCCCGCGTACAAATAAAATTTGATTAATTCTCCCTCTATTATCTATCCTAATTTCTTTGCTCGTTCCTATTAATCGCAGCGTGATGTTATATAGCCCTAAAGCCTTAAAAATATTTGTTCAATTCGAACCAGTAGTTCCTGAGATTAGCGCGTTCAACCAAACAAACAAACAAAATCTTCCGCTTTATAATATTAGTATAGATTATAAAACCCCTTCCTGGATCACTCTATATATTGAAGAAACCGTATCAAAATCCGTTGTTTTTACATAGGGACAGACAGCGGTAGACGACTTTGTTCAAAACTATGTACTTAGTAGTAATAAAAACATTTAATACTATACAGAACTTTTCTAGAACCTACCTAAATCACTCTTGGACGTTTAACATACAGCCCCCGTCAACTTAAACCTAATTGTTAATTTACAAATTATTTACGCTCATATCTTTGCGTTTTTTACTTACGCGCCTTTGCACCTGTCCCGCATCTACTGGCAAAAAGTAGTCATATTTGTATTGCGAATTAATAATGTTTGCTGATAATATTGCCTGTAATTAAAGTAACGGTCGAGCAATTGGAAAAAGGTGTATTTTATCGTTCCTTGATACGCTAAAATGTAAAGGTGGAGGTTTTCGTTGTTTATACGGATAAAATACGAAAATGTCTACCTTCTCTACACAGAGAGATAGCAATTGCCATGGGATGTCGGCCTTAGAATAACCTTTCCATTTCTTCCGTGGATGTCGTAAGAGGCGACTATAAGGACATAGGTTAAGGAATATTGTAAGCGCGACTAAGGAAGGTTAAGGAACATTTGTTGTGTCAGGCTGGCAGCCTGTCACTGTTATACCTGCCAACTCAAAGTGTCGGCTTTAGAATAACGCCTCTCCATTTCTTCCGTGGATGTCGTAAGATGTGGCTAAGGAAGGTTAAGGTACATTTTAGATGTCAGGCTACATTTATATTTAAACTAGCTTTCCGCCCGCGGCTTCGCCCGCGTGGAACTCGGTTATATTGCGGTATAAAGCACAAATATAAGAAAACTTCTCGTTTCAAACGACACACAGCGCCATCGATCTATCATCTATCGATCGGTCATCGATCTATATCGATCTATCATTGATCGATATCGATCTATCAAGCAAACTATATTTTTGTTTTCCCTCGGGAACATCAATTTTTCCGGGATAAAAAGTAGCCTTTTATTTAATCCGGACTTTTATCTTTACGTCTGCAAAATTTCAAAGCAATCGCTTCAGTTGTTACGGCGTGAAAGCGGAACAAACAAACAAACAAACTCACTTTCTGACTTATAGTTATTAGTAAGGATTTGTTGTTGGATTGTGGTTGACTGTGTGCCCGTGTGGTGTCAGCTTAAACATAACACCTCTCGGCTTCTTGTGTGTGTATCGTAAGAGGGGACTAAGGATATAGGTATAGGATGATTCTATTGGGCATAAAACTTTGCAAGATTTTAGAGAGAGAGAAAGAGAGAGAGAGAGAGCGCGCAGCGCTTTTTCCAGGTAAAAACGATGCGCGATTTACTCTCTCTCACTCTAAAATTGTGCCTAGTTGAATGCCAAATACTTTCTATAATGTATGTAGATAATACATTCCGTGTTGCAAACTCATACATTTTTCTGTGTAGGTATACAGATAAAATAAAATTAAAATCCTAAGTATTTCAAATTATAATTCAATTTCTCTTTTTTACAGTTATTGATAAAGATACGTATGTCAGTAGAATAAAAGAGCGTAACGAAGAATCTATGTATACAAAAAGATTCCAGTTCAGTTACAGCTTTTTACTTCTGTACCGTAGAATGGGGTGAGTAGGGATCGTGAGGGTTATCACGGTTGGGGAATAATGGGAGGATAAAGTGGTATTCTTTTATAATCGAGTCGATCCAATAATTTACCCGGATTAGAAAGTACGATATCCCATTTCACTTGAGCTACATTTAATGATAAAAAGTATAGGTACACCTTTATAATATGTGTATGCGTGTAGTCAGCTTAGAACAGGGGTCACCAAATGGCGGAGCACAGTCCGCATACGGACCGCCGACCCATTGTATGCGGACCGAAAAAATATATCATCATTCATCTTCAGAATTTCATGTCAATAGTTTGCACTAATTCCACTGCAAACTTCAGGCAGATAATCAACACTAAAAAAATGACACTTTTCTCATTGATACCTATGTAAAAATAATAATAGCTACCTTTGTAATTTCCGTAATATCCTTTGTTTTTTTTTTAATCAAATGTGTGGACCGCGAATGTCATGTCACTTCTTAAAATGGACCCCGAGCGAAACTAATTGGTGACCCCTGGCTTAGAATAAACAACTCTTATTTTTTCCGTGATTCTCGTAAGAGGCGACTGAGAAAAAAATAATTAAAATTGATTAAGCTACAATTTTTACCTAATTTGAAAGCAAAATAAAATATGGTAAAAGTTACTACTGGTGAAATAGTAATCTTTTGACTACGTATCGTTTCGCGTGTCCCGCCTACCCCATTCGAGAATACAGGTGTGATGTATGCATGTGTTTTAAATTAGTAATTATTATCAGTTGTGCCCCTCCTCGCCCCGTTTTACGGTAATCCTCAACTGACAGCTGACAATCGACCAGTGACGAGCTAAGTACTGACACAATTTATTTATAAGCATAATAATGCATTTTAGAAAGTTTTAACAATAAACGAAGATACCTATAATTATAGTAACTTTCTTGAATTTGAATTGTATTACTTTGCATTTTTAAATGCCGACGCAAAAAAGGATAAATACTAATTTTCTAACGATGTGTTTCAATTTAATCATGTGTTACAGCTCCCGAAATCAAACACGGCAATGTTACATTACAACTTACCTCGAAGACTTAAACCTTGCATCTTTAAATTTAATATGTCCCCGGCATGCGCATCATTAAGGCCCTGCGCAGACGACAGATTATCCGCGACGGACTTTTTAGTCTGTGATAATAGAACCTATGGAATTATATGCAGTAACGCACACGACGCGCAAAAAGTCCGGCGCACATTGCATACAATCCACGCAGACGTTTTGTGCGCCGCAGACTCGATCGCACAAAAAAGTCTGTCGTCTGCGCTGGCCTTAATAAATCAGCATGTTCCAAGTGTTCAAATAAACATTGCAATTTCCTCCTCATAAACAATCAATTTTTTTACTGTTTTCGAACATCACTAAACAAACCATTTCACATGACTAATGACGTCATTAACAATGACATTGTAGGGATGCGCTTACATTAGAAAGGAATGTCGATTATCGACAACGTTGTCGACAAATATGGCGTTAATATGAAACGTATGCACGCTTGTCGACTTCAGTATATTTATTAGCACAGACAGTTTTTATTCTGTCCGATTTTGTGACGCTAAGTTGAGTTGTATAGACCAGTAAATGTATCTATTTATGACGAGTACTTAATCATCATTAAAAGATAGGAACAGGTAGGTTTTTTGTAGTGTTGGGATAGAATAACACCTATCAATTTTTCCGTGCATGTCGTAAGAGGCGACAAGGAAATAGGTTTAGGTATGCTTTGGGCGACAGGATAGCAACATATCACGATTACACCTCTTTCATTTCTTTACAAACCTAAAAGTATGATAAAAGTGGCCGTGATGCGTGAAATAGTCATTGTCATGGTTGTGTCTATGTCACGTTTTTTGGGCCCTGCCTACCTCTTTAGGGAATACCGGGCGTGATTGTATGAATGCATGAGTCATTATATTAAAACAAAATTTCAGTCCTTAAGATATGTTTTTTATTCAATTTTGGATTGATACAACTTGCAATTTTCCACACTAAACACTTATGCGTAAAATTCAACATTTCATTCTTCCATATTCAACTAATTTCATGTCACAATCCCACCAAAATCCGTGACCAAATGAACCAATAAACACCGAAGGAACACATTTAAAAATAATTAACCTAATCTGCCATCGTTCAAAGCTTTAAACATTTAGTAATCTCAATGAATCTACCGTTCGGTCCGCACTGAACCAAAAACGAACTCGAGTGGAGTCACGAACCCTTCCGATATTGGTGACAAAATGTTTTTACGCCTCAACCGCGTAACATGCTTTTGTTTTTGTTGTGCGCCGTCGTTTTTCTCTTGTTTTTAGGGTCCCGCATGTGGAGAAGGAACCTTTTGAATACTTTTGCGAGTAGGTCTAGTTGACTAATGGTCTCTTTATTTCAGAACTGTCAAATTTTCCTCAGAATATGATAGCTAATTTTGAAACTTTGTCGAACTAGTCGACGAGTTCAGTTTGTTACGTTTTAGAGTATCACCACAGGTGATTTTATTTAAGTAAATACTGATGTTACTTGGAATAGAATTTAGAATAATTATTCAAGTTTTGCTGTCAAGAATCTGGAGAAATATTTAGATTTTTTTTCATTACATAGGTACCTCGGTTTGCATTGTCAAAAACAAGATAAATATCTCAAAAATATGTACTTGCATACATGCATTACGCTTGCATCCCCAAATGGTGTTGGTGTAGGTAGAGCACACGCAACGTTACTCCATGGATCAACCCATAACTATTTCAAGTTTCATTTTTTTTAACGGTTTCATTTTGTTTGTTTGTACAAAAATTTATTCAATATCGATTCGGAACCCCGTGTCATGAATCGGATTCGACCTTAACCAGTTTTATGTCTTGTCCTCGCAGCGACGTAAGAGTTTTTTAATTAAGTTTTAATTTTATCTCGCGGCTCCCGTTCAATTGTTTTTTTTTTCAGGTTTCCAACGGCCTAAGTTTTGGTTTTAATTGTTGCTGATTTATTGGATTTGGTGGAAATGTTCGATTTATCTATGGGGGAAATCTTACATTCTTTAATTCTAATACGAGTACCGTAGAGCAATGGATAATATAGTTTAATGCCAGTAATTGACATTCTGACTGTTACTATAAAATTTAAAGACGTAAATTCGACTTGGTTGTAATATAAAAAAAAATACCATGCTGGCAAGTAAACTTTACGAATTCAGCAAAATATAATTTTTAATTGTATCAAATCGGACGTATTTTTAATTTCATTACAAAGTGGCAGTTACAAAAATTGAACGAAGAGACTAAAGCTATGCGTCCACAGGTCCGCATCGCACGCATCGGACGCATCGGATTCAATCAGATGTATGGCGAAATGCGATGCGTACGATGCGGACAGGTGGACGCACTTGTATGAGTTTCTATACAAAGAATACTACAATCCGTTGCATGCGATAAGTCCGATGCGTACGATACCGACAAGTGGACGCTTAGCTTTAATCTATTTAGGCGTAAAATTCGGTTCTATGTACAATAAAAGGAAAAATAAAGTCACTAGCGTAAAAATTTAACTTATCACTATTTGTAACTACGAAAAATACAACTTTTTTCTATTTACGATGTTCGATTAACAGCCTATTCACTTGTTTCTATGGTGTTTATACATTTTAATAAAATAAAACAAAAGGTACACTTTCCAAGCTCTAGGCCTTAGTTTATTCAGGACGTCTCACTCATCGCCCGCTCATAAATCGAGGCTCATTTGAATGTGGATTGTGATCCGTGCGCGCGCGCCGCTTATGGTCACGGTTTGCGCAAACAGGGTGATATTAAAACACTGTGTCGGATTTAGAATAACGCCTCTCCATTTCTTCCGTGGATGTCGTAAGAGGTGACTAAGGATAAGGTTTAGGTCACTAGCCTGTCGCCTAAAACATACAATAAAACATAGAAACATAAAATAGCCGAGTTATGGTCATGTTATTTTTTCTGTAAAATTTTAGTTACTAATATTTTTTATGGCGTGTGACATCTGGATCAGTATACCACTCCATTTCTTCCCTGTATGTCGTAAAATGCGGCTAAGATAATAACTAGCAAACTGCTATTAATATATATAACCTAAAGCGTAAAAATTATGTAAAAGTGTCCAGAAAAAGTGAAATAGGCATGCTTTAGTCTATGTAGCGTTTTGTGTGCTCTGCCTACCTCGTTTGGAGATTCACACGTCATGTTTGTATTATATTTCATTGTTTTTGCCGGCATAGCCTATTTCACTACGTATGTCAAAAAAGGTAAAGGGTTTTTAAAACATGCTGTATGGAGTATGGTACGATTTGAATAACAATGTTTTGCTGGAATTCGACATTTAGTTTAAGGGCTCCAGATCAAAGCAGTCGGCTTAGCACGGCAAGGCGCGAGTAGACACTATACCTGTCACATTCTTACTAGAGACCTCAGGAATTATAAAATAATAAGTAATATGTTTTTATTTTAATGTCTACAATTCAATCATACAGTCCACATAATACCTAGTTATCAGAGCGTCTAGTGTGTTCATTTCGATGGTGCAGTCGTTAACGAATTCGTTTGCGAGTCATCGCAAAATTGTATGGAAACCGAGACAGCGCCGAAAGCGGAATGTTTGCACAACTGCCACGGTCGACAAGTCTCCCTACATTCCGCGGCAACTCGCAAACGAATTCGTTAACGACTGCACCATAGAATTGAACACACTAGACGCTCAGAAGTCTTTTTGTTGGTCCATTATTGCACTCAAAAATGTTTACAGACGCGCGTCTCAAGCGGACGGCAACCGCTCGGACTGGTCCCAACTGTTTTGAAATATCGTGTCTGTGCGCAGTGTCTGTGCGTTGCTCGAGTGCACTTTGTACGTAGACTGACTTCTCTACCTATTTGAACGTCTATGAATAACAAATGAAGTCCATCAAGAGTCGGTCGATTTCGTTTGCGTATTAACGCGAAAAATTGTATGGAACGTTTGCACAACTGCCGCGGTCGACACAGTTACCATACAATTCTTTGCGTTAATACGCAAACGAAATCGACTGACTCTTAATCGACTCATTACACTAGACGCCGCTGTTTTGTGGTAGAGTATAGATTATGGATCCGGATTAGAATTCCCACCTTCGATACCGGGTGAGAAGACGAGTGTTCCAATTAAAGTAGTTTTAATGTGTTTTAAATAATTTAAATTTGTAATCGCACGGGTGCCGGTGATAAATGGAGCTGAAGTCGTGACTTTAATGGGACAAGAGAGGTTGGTAGACACTGTATTACGGTTTTAGGTAGATTTGTTATTTAGATGCAAATAGGAACAGAGCTATGCAATCTTTTCTTACAAAATACGGGTAGACGCGGTAGTATTATTAATTAAATACGTAATTAATTACTTACATACAATAATACATCATTTTTGTGTTCTCAAATGAGGTAGAGCACTCCAAATATTAGTCAAAATCAAGTTCATTACACGTTTTCGTCTTTTAGTATGATTTTAGGTTGAATCATTGATGAAAGATAATAATAGTGAAATGTTGCTAGCTTGTAGCCTAAAACTATACTTACCTAAACCTATTTCATAAGTAGCCTCTTGTGACATTCACGGAAGAAATGGTGAGATATTATTCTAGATCCGACACGGGATACACTACTTAGTGCTTATACTTCAGTACTTACACGTACCTACCTAAAAACATTTTTTTTGTGGTGTCGGGATAGAATAACACCTCTCCATTTCTTCCGTAAATGTCGTAAGAGGCGACTAAAGATTATTAAGGTATATTTTAGGCAACAACCTAGCAACCTGTCACTATTTTACCTCTTCCCATCTAAATCTAAAACTATGCTAGAAGTGGCCACAAAACTTGAAATAGTCACAGTTTTATCTATGGAGCATTTTGTGTGCTCTGCCTACCCCATTTGGAAACACAGGCGTGATTGTATGTACGTTAAGTATGTATGAATTATCACCAACACAGTCATAGACACACTGGGAATTTGACAGCCGATTTATGTCATTAGTTATGTAGTTACAATTACACACAGATTTATGTCATCATCTCTCGCTGCGCGGGCGCACACGTTAAGGCCCTGCGCAGACGACAGACTATCTGCGACGGACTTTTTAGTCTGTGAAAATAGAACCTATGGAATTATACGCAGTAACGCACACGACGCGCAAAAAGTCCGGCGCACAATGCATACAATCCAAGACTTTTTGTGCGCCGCAGACTCGAACGGACAAAAAGTGTGTCGTCTGAGCTGCCCCTAAGGCCCTGCACAGACGACAGACTATTCGCGACGGACTTTTTAGTCTGTGAAAATGGAACCTTCGGAATTATATGCCAATAACGCACACGACGCGCAATGCATACAATCCACGCGGACTTTTTGTGCGCCGCAGACTCTATCGCACAAAAAGTCTGTCGTCTGCGCTGCGCCTAATTGCTCTAACAGACTCGCAACCGTATCATTCTAAAAATAATAGATTTCTCTCGCATACTTTCTCGCTAATTACCCGATATGGCCAGCGGACAGAAAAATAAGAAAGTCGTTAAATACAATTTCATGGTTGATTTATAGCGATATCTGTGTACGTTTGAAATAAATCTTACATTGCCGTGTGATGTGGGGTTTAGAATATCACGTCTTAATTTTTTTTTTGCCCGTGTGGTGCCGGGTTAGAATAGCACCTCCCCATTTCTTCCCGTGGGTGTCGTAAGAGTCGACTCTGGGAAAGGGTTGGTGTATTGTGGGCGATGGGGTAGCAACCTGCCACAATATCACGTTTGAACATCTGGTTACCCCGAATTTGTTAAACGTGGCGCTGGATTTCCGAATCCATGTGCTCTGCCTACCCCTCATGGGAATATGGGCGTGAGAATATTTTATGTATGTATGTATGAATGTCATTTAGGATATTTTGCAACTTGCCATTATTTTTCCTTTTAACTTAAATCGTAAAGCATATTTTTCGTGTGGTGTCGGGTTTAGAATTACATCTCTCCTTTTTTTCCGTGGATGTCGTAAGAAGCGACTGGTTTAGTTATGTTTCAGGCGACAGGCTAGCAACCTGTCACTATTGCACTTCTTTCATCTAAGTTTAAACATTACTAAATGTGGCTACGAAACGTGAAATGGTCTTGGTCTTGGGTATGTATCGTTTTGAGTTTTCTGCCTATACCATTAGGGTAATGGTTTCGTGTGAATGTATGTAAAACTTATAAAAGTGACAGGATGCTATACTATCACTATCACCTAAAGTTATGATAGATATCATTACGCTACTACGATCACACTGCTAAACCATTGAATAGGTATAAAACTATTGGCACAAATAATACGTTCTGTGATGAAACTGTAACCGGAGCGATAATAACTCCACAAGTATTCCAGTGTTTATAGTATTGAGTGAAAACTAAGTTAGTGCAGATAGGATCAGATGTAACTGAGCTACTAGGCCGGTTGCGCTAGGTACGGTGCGCAGACGCAGAAGATACGAAAAAAACATTTTTTTAAGTCTCCCTATCTCAATGAAAGATATATCGAACAATACAACATACATACATGCATAACATTACGCCTGTATTCCCAAAAGGGGTAGGCAGAGCACACAAAACGCTCCACAGACAAAACTGACTATTCCAGTTTCATGGCCACTTCTGGTACATTTTTTCAGGTTTCGAGTTGACAGGTATTATTTGAGTTGGTACGTTGGCAGGTAGAGACAGTTTGCTAACCTATCGCCTAAAATATACCTTAACCTATTTCTTTAGTCGCCTCTTACGACATCCACGGGAGAAATGGAGAGGTATTATTCTATCCCGAAACCACACAAGACAACAATACAAGTAATTAAATTATCTGTCCTGCGACTCTTAAAGGATTTAACTTTTAGTCGCCTTTTACGACATCCACGGGAGAAATGGAGAGAGGATAAAAAAGTATACTAGATGTTGAATTACGGAAGACGCCAGAGGGCTGACCCCCTATACCGCGCCATATTTATGTTAACCTCTAGACTTAGTCACTGACACGTTACACCTATGAGGTGTCGGATTAGAATAACACCTCTCCATTTCTTCCGTGGATGTTGTAAGAAGCGACTAAGGAAATAGCTTTAGGTATGACATAGTCAACAAGTTAGCAATCTGTCACTATTTTACCCCTTCCAACTGATTTTGGACCTAAAATCATGCTAGAAGCGGCTGCGAAGGGTAAAATGGCCATTGTTTTGACTATGTTTCATTTCGTATGCTCTGCCTACCTCATTTGGTAATACAGGCGTGATATATGTAACTAGTAAACTAACGCTTGCCCCTAACAGAAGTCAGTCTAAAAACAAAAACAAAAAAATGCGCATTATGCATTTGTTTTCTTATCCCTACCCACTGACGTATCTAATAGCTGTCAAAGGCGTGCGTGCGCGCAGGTAATGGCGAAGATTTAGCCGCAATCATGCCACCTTATTACAGCAAGAGTAAAACCAATGGCGTGAAGGTCGGTTGAGCAAAAGGTACAGTTACAAGTAGGTAGGTTATGTGGTGATGGGAATCTAATAGCAATTTTAAGACTGAACCATCTCTTTTAAGTTGGCAGATAATAGTGACGGGTTGCTAGCCTGTCGGCTAAAATATACCTTAAACTATTTTCTTAGTCGTCCTTACGACATCCACGGAAGAAATGGAGAGGTGTTATTTTCTATCCAGACACCACACAGGACGGTGGGACGTTATAGAATTTGTGTATGTAGGAAGCTGTTATCCAGGATTTACACATAAACTTTAAAAATACGTACAACTGTGTTCTTCGTCTACCTGGTTGCCATTATTGTTATCGAACAAAAACAGCAAAAAAAAATAGCCTCTATTTTATGTATTAAATATTTATTTTATCGTTTTTTTGATACTAGTTGCTATAGCCGCAATAATTATCATAATATTTTACGTAATTTACGTTTTTAAGTAATTCAACAGATTGTATATTGCGGTTCTTGAGACAGCCTGGTGACAGACAGATGGACAGACCGCGAAGTCTTAGTAACGGGGTCCCAAAGGGTAAACACGGTATTACAGAAGTGATCCCATACGGGTTCCCTTTTGCCTTTACAGCAACGGAACCCTAAACACGAGCCTTTTCCACAACCTGTAACCATGTCACAAATTTATTTCCCTCGACCATACTTTGTTATATTTAATTAAATAACAACTAACGTATCATATTTCTAATGATTAGCATAAAGTCGTTACCGCGGGCTTAGGCGACGTAAATTACAGAAATATGTCATAATAAAAAGTTTTATCTACGCCCGCGCCCTCTAGGGTGCGTTGGTACATTTATCTGTGAAAATAACTTTTATGCTAACGGTATTCGAACATGACAGTGGCTTGGCAAAAGGGGTACAAGTGTGATAGTGTACGAAGTTTTTGGGTGAATACTTACATACATAGCTTCAAGCTTGTGTTTCCAAACGCAAGCAGAGAACAGAGCTGTGTGGTGCCGGGTTAAAATAGCACCTTCCCCCTTTCTTCCAGCGGGTGTCGTAAGAGTCGACTCTGGGAAAGGGTTAGTGTATTGTGGGCGATGGGCCAGCAACCTGTCACTGCAATATCGCGTTTAACCATCTGGTTACCCTGAAATTGCTAAACGTGGCACTGGATTTTTGAATTCATGTGCTCTGCCTACCCCTTTTAGGAATACTGGCGTAAGAATATGTATGTATGTATGTAGAACAGAGCACACTAAACGTTATGTTATACAGTGTTACAAACCACATGTAGCTATAGACACAGGACATTACAAGCAGGCGTGAAAACTTTTTGTTTTTCTTAAGTCAAATTGTATACAAATTGATTAAGTCATTAGAAAAAATTTCACTTCTGTGACTCAATTATTTCAATGAAACAATTTCACTACAAAGAGGTTGCTTGTGGTTGTATGTGTAGTTGTAGCCACGTGGCCGATCGTTTGTGATTTTAAGTTCTGAAAATTTTGTAAATTTTTTTAATTTGTTGTTGAATTGTTTTATGACATGAATGCTATACACAAATGCTAGTTGGCCTCTGTGGACATGCCAAAAGTTGTGTTTATAGTAGGGTTAAAGATCAAGAACAAATGTATTTAGTTTTAGTACGGCTCCTCAGTTACTAGGACCCCGTTCAAACAAATCATAAGATTGAGTTTTCTAAGTGATACATTTCATGCCCACTGAAGTGAATAGATGCAGTTCTAAAATGAGATAGGATGATGACTTTTCTTAGACATGCGCCTTATTTTTCACAAGTCTGGATGTTGCAGGGAGAGCAGTAATACAAAGGATTTGCCTTTGCCCAGCCGTGGGACACTGGTGAAGACATACATACATATAATGCCCAGTTCACATTATTCCAGTAGCATTCCAGTCCAGCAATCCAATCCAGTACTGGAATGCTACTGGAATAATGTGAACCGACACTGGAATGCACTGGAATGTACCCATTCCAGTGAGCATTTCAGTCCAGTGACTGGAGAGACTATTAACTTTTCATTCCCGCTCACCCAATCCAGCACCACTGGAATAGTATGAACCGCCATTCCAGTTGCATTTCAGTACTGGATTGAATTAAACACGAGATTGTTGCTGTCACCAATGTGTGACCAATCCAGCTACTTACTCTTCAAAGACTGGAATAATGTAAACGCTATGCTCCAGTCCAGCACTGGACTGGATTAGCTCGCTGGATCACAGGACTGGAATAATGTGGACTGAGCAATACATAAACATCATGCCCTATTTCCTGCGGGGTAGGCAGAGACAACAGAGCGCCATTCGCTTCTATTCTGGCTTCACTCGTTTCACATTCATCCCTCTCGTCATACACACTCGACGGTTTCGGGAACGTCTAACTTGGCTTCTTTTTAGAACATAATAACTAAGATTACTACACATATACATATACTCATACATATTCTCACGCCTGTATTCCCAAGAGGGGTAGGCAGAGCACATGAATTCAAAAATCCAGTGACACGTTTAGCAGTTTCAGGGTAGCCAGATGGTTAAACGTGATATTGCAGTGACAGGTTGCTAGCCCACCGCCCACAATACACTAACCCTTTCCCAGAGTCGACACTTACGACACCCACGGGAAGAAAGGGGGAGGTGCTTAGACTAAGATTACTATGACGATGAATTAAAAAAATATATCCAAATGAGTGTGAACGAAGGTAGTGTCGTGAGCCCACAAATATAACAAGTAAACGCCGTTGTTATTTGCGTTCGCACTCAAACAAGCACACCAAAATATTTACGAAAATACTGCTCACAATTTGGTTAAAATATAATTTTCCGTGGCGCGTCAGAAGAACCTGTGAACTGTATAGAGCTGGTATTACCACCTTCGGTGACAGTGAGTTGAGTTCACGTTTCAGTTTCGTGCGTACGGTGATGTATGTTTTCAGGCTCGTACCTCTGAATTTTTCGGAATTTGTGTGCGAAATGGATTTTGATATTTACCACGTGCTATTCGGTGAAGGAAACATCGTGAGGACACACAGCGACGAAGTAATTCGATGTTGTGTGTGAAGTTCCTAATCCGCACAGGGCCCGCCTGGGAACTATAGCCTGTGTCCAACAGTGGGACGTATTTAAGCTAGATTATTATATTATTATTATAATTTATGTACAACACATTAAATTTATCGTAAATTTGTAATCAATAGATAGTACCGAAACGCCTGTGACAGAGTCAAAATATCAAATTAATGCCATGAACCTTAGTGTCACGTTCGATAATAACATTACTGCATTTACTAAAATAATCAGAATTCCTCCTTATTATAGATATTGGGAGATTGTGGGTGTTGACCGTGAACGGTTAACCTTCTTTTGCATACTCGAGATAAGATAAAAAACTTAAAAACAAAACAATGCGAACAACTGTGACGAAGTAGACTATCACTGTCTGAAATTTATCAGTTCTACTGACCATGAGCAACACATCATCATACTGTCACTCCCGAATGTAGGCAGAGCACACGAAGCATGGCATATCCAAAACCATGACTATTTCACGCTTCAGTGGGTACTTCTACCATAATTTTCGCTTTAAAAACGGATAGAAAAGGTAGTATAGTATATTAGTAGCATACTAAAAATACCCCGCGAACCTCGTATTAACAGCTCTTTATAAATATTTTCACTTTCACAGGCCACCTCAGGTCACTGCCGAAATTCTGTCACGCGATGCCGCCATTAAGGGTTGTTTCCCCCTCCCTTCCGACCCTCGGCGAATTTTACAAACTACCCGCCGTAATTCTGGTGCCCCCTTATACCTACTAACTACCCAGTTACTCCTTACGCGACTTCTTTGGGGTTCCTTCATTCATTGCGCGGTTGAAAGTGCCTTATCACTCGCGATTTGCTAGCGAGTTGAAAGCGAGGCGAGAACGTAGCGAGTTCGCCGCAAACATAGACGACAGACTATCCACGACGGACTTTTTAGTCTGTGAAAATTGAACCTATGGAATTATATGCAGTAACGCACACGACGCACAAAAATTCCGGCGTACAATGCATACAATCCACGCAGATTTTTTGTGCGCCGCTGACTCGATGAAAAAGTCTCTCGTCTGCGCTATAGTGCGGTGTCGGTACCGTAAACGCACGACAGCACGACGGCAGCGTCGCCGTGCTTTTTGTATGAAAACAAACGAAAGTCTGTGCGCCGTACAATAAACGTACCTTTTCGATACGGCAGCGGTACTACACAAAACGTGTAATTTGAAAGAGCCCTAAGTTATGACTGTGACCTATATCCGTGGGACTATTCATTGCGTCCTACCTCTTTAAGTCAACCGATCATCTTCACTACATGATTCATTGCTGTCATTAAAAAAATCATGTTTATTATTATTTTCAGGCCTTTGACGCCGCACGCATTGTATGGTAAACAAAATTATTTTGTCGCAGGCCAGTAAGAAAGGTAGTACCGTAGCTTTTATACAGGCCCAATTGGTCGGTTTGTTACGGTTTTAATGCAGTTTTTAAGTATTCTAGGGCTATGCCACTATAGGCCGACCTCTTAACTCGCGTACCTATACCAAAGGTCAGTTGTGGAACACAGAGAAATTCAGCGTTGACCCGCTGCTATCTATCTCTGTCGCACGCGTGCAGTAATATTGCCCTCACGCTCGCACTTGAGCACGTGCGCCGCACTGTGCGAGCGTGAGGGCAATATTACTGCACGCGTGCAACAGAGATAGATAGCAGCGGGTCAACGCTCAAATTCTGCTTTGCTCCGCAACCGGCCTTTGATAGCCAACTTTGAACCTCAAAAAGGCAGCTGACCAATACCGCACTGCCGCCGTTCGCGCTGCACGCAAAACGACCAATCACAAGCGCGGGCGGTGATTGCTCATTGGTTTCTCAGTGATCGGCTGCACAGTGATTGGTCGCCGCGCCGCACGTGGTGACATTATAAGGCGACCTCTTTTTAGATGATGTAGCGTTTTGTACAAAATCCCTTTCCCATTTGGGAGTATAAGCGAGATATAATGTAAACCTACATTTTTTTTCAATAATATGTGACTTTTTACTCCCCACTAAAATATACCTTTAAAGAGTAAAATAGCTGTGTTTGACAAATCCAGACATACAAAATTTAAAACAGTATATTTACTGACAAACATTATTAACACTAACACCATTAAAATTCTCTCCGACAATACATTTACCGAAGCATATTTAAAAGCTCTATGTGCTACAAAGTCCAACAGAGCTTTATTTATATTGTAAGCGCGAAGCTTACGGCGCCCCGCCCATTCAAAGGGTGTTATTAAAGTTAAACCAGATTACGTTCAACAAAAGATGTTTAATGTAAAATATTTTGGGAACGTGTTTTGACATGACAGTGTAATATTTGAATTTGTGGAAAAAGAAATAATTATATTAGAGGTTAGAGTTTTATAAACAGTAAAATGTTTCCTAACAAGTCAGATAGTGAAGAATTGCGAGAAATCAGTTTTTTATCATCTTGCCTATTAGACAATTGTTAATTCGCGCGTTCTGATATTTAGGCACACTTAAAACAAAGAAGGCTAAAGGTACTATTGTGATAGAAGGCAAACACACACCGCGCATTATATACTTAAGAGCATTGACATAAGCACTACAGGAAAGCGCAAAATTCCACGCAGAAACCTACCGCTCGTAAAATTTCGCGTAAAAAACCAGCACACCCTGTATTTAACTTAACGTAAACACCGTATATACCGTGCGTTAACCTTATCGGTTAACTTAACTAGCTCCCACGCAGTTCAGTTAAACGTTAAGTACCTTTTAATTCTCACTTTATGTATGTGTTATAAAAGTACGGATAAAGATTTTTCCTAACACGCTAAGTTTAAAGCGCATTGTTTGTATGACCTGGTTGTTTTTGTGTTATTTTTAGAGTTACTTCGTTCAAAGAGTTCATTCTTTTATTATTTAGACTCCACTGTCTGTCTCTCAGTCTGTCACAGAGTTCCATATATGAAACCATAACAACTACAATTAACCTAGGTAGTACTCTATGTGGTGTCGGATTATAATAATTCTCTCCATATCTTACGATATCTACGGAAGAAATGAAGATTTTAAGCCCGACGCTATACAGCAAATAATTATATAAAAATAGTAAAAAGAAGTTACAATAGAATTAAAAAACAACGTAAACAATCAACAAACCTCGTGTCTTCTTTAATGCTACGAAATATTTAGGAGAAGACTTACGGCTGAGATTCAAACAAAAAATCGATTTATTCCAAAGTTCTCCCACCGAGCCATTCAGGCATTCTATAGGCCCTGCGCAGACGACAGACTATCCGCGACGGACTTTTTAGTCTGTGTAAATAGAACCTATGGAATTATATGCAGTAACGTACACGACGCGCAAAAAGTCCGGCGCACAATGCATACAATTCAAGGCATACAGTCCACGCAGCCGCAGGCTCGATGGCACAAAGTCTGTCGTTTGCACCATATTCCCGCGAATTTCTCAATATCTTTCTTCCTTAACAGAGCTAATAACAAAAAATGTATTACATCACCGTGTTATTGTTTTTCCCTAGCAATTTTAAGTTCGTTAGCCACTTATCAAGATGCTTACCTTTTTCAGATTTTCAAAAACAATTACCTTTCAGCCGATAAGCTTTGCTAGTGACAAATTAGTAATTTCATCAACAACAAGCAGGGGAAAAACACCCTTGTGCTAATGGGGTTAAGGTTGACTCTGATTTTGTTTTTGCTAGAGTGTTTCGGAAAACAATCGGTACGATAAAAGCAATCCATCATGCCGGCCATAAATGGATTTTTTCCGAAGGCTAATTCTTGTAGAGCCTTAACCGATTGAGGTAAAGGAAGTTTTGGTTTAAAATAGATATCGAAAATTCTAGATTACTCAGAAGACATTTATCACACATTTTGTGAGTTACTTGCATTTGACATGAAAATAAGATACAATGTGTTTTCAAAATGAAATAAATAAATTTATAAATCTATCTATCATCAAATCACGGGACGGTATATAGATAAAAAGCCGTGGTAGCCCAGCGGTTCGACATGTGGCCTCTCAAGCAGAGGGTCGTGGGTTCAAACCCCAGACCTCTGAATTTTTCGGAATTTATGTGCGATATCGAATTTGATATTTACCACGAGCTACGGTGAAGGAAAACATCGTGAGGGAACCTGCACACAGCAACGAAGCAATTCAATGTTGTGTGTGAAGTTCCCAATCCACGCTGGGCCCGCGTGGGAACTATAGCCCAAGCCCTCTCATACTGAGAGGAGGCCTGTGCCCTGCAGTGGGACGTATAAAGGCTGATGATGATGATGATGATATAGACAAAACAATGACTACTTCATGTTTCGTAGTCTCTTACCGCAATTTTCTGTGTAGGTATCGATTTATATTGTCTGTGAGGTGTAGAATTGGTAGGTATAACAAAAATAGCCCCCCGTGGATGTTGTCACAGGCGGTTGAGATACATACACACACACAACACGCCTGTGTTCTCAAATAGATAAGGCAGAGTATACACAACGTCATGTATTCAAAACTATGGTGTCGGGTTCAGAATAAAACCTCTCCATCTCTTTTGTGGATGTAGTAAGAAGTGACTAAGGAAGGGTGTACAGGACAAGCTAGCAACCTGTCACTATGTTATACTTTTTTCATCTACATTCAGTCTAAAATCATACGCGATGTGACTACATAAAATGGTCATGGTTCAACTATGTATCTTTAGTGCTCTGCCTACCCCATTTGGGAATACAGGATGTATATACCTAAACCTATAACTACTTCCTGAGCGAGTCCGGAACTAAAATCGAGACCCAATACTGACATTAGCATAGGATCGATAGCCCGTGCTTGGTACGGCGATGTAACGCTATAATATGTATGTATGTCTAGGTTGCTTGTTTATGTTATACTGCTGCCGGCTTGCTATGGCTAAGCGCGAGACTAGTCGCGCGCGAGATAGACGCATAATTATTACAGGTAGGCTTAGCACGGCAACATGTTCTAGCCGCGTCGCGCGCGGGATAGTCTACCTACTGTCACTTTCTGACGTCTCTAGTTAGACAGTGACAGGTATCTTTACTCGCGCCCTGTCGTGCTAAAGGGACTGATCTATCAATATTTACAACAAAGTATCCGCCATTGTTAAAGAAGAACAAAAGAGGAGTATCAAAGAAAAATAAAACGAACTAGGGGAGAGGGGGGCTTGTTTTAACAGGGGTAGGTATTAACAAGCCTATAACTACTAAATTAAACGACGATACGGAAAGACGTTATAGGTTATAAGTTCGGGCAACTTCGACAAACAAATGGCGACAAGTCACTTGCTCGTCGACCGCCGCGTTCTGACTATATCGTACGTCGGTGTAAAAATACAGGTAAGCGGACATTTTCACATCTTGAATTATTTGATTCGTGCTTTAATAATTGAGATTTGCGATTGCAGGTTTTTATGAAATGAATGGTTATTAAGTCGATTCTTACTTTTGCGCGTTATTTTATTAAACATATGTATACTTTTATCTTTGTGATTATTTATATTTGAAAAGTTCCTCGGGGGCTAGTTTTAACAGATTAAACGGGGTAAGTATTAACCCGTCAATTCTGCCCCCGCAAAAGATGTCACGGTATAGCGGTGTGATGGTAGAGTAAAATTGATCACTGTTCTTGTAGAATGCGGATGTATAAAAGAAAAACCACACAGGAAACCTCTTCAAAAGAAGGAGCCTTCTCTAAGACTAATTAATTGATTAATTACCCGAATTTATGTTATTTGAGAGAAAATTTTATTGTTTTTTAACATAATAATATGTATATCAGACAATACACAAATTACTATTTTGAAATTGTTTTGCTTTTTACTTCTAAGGTTAAATGAAATTCTTAAAAAATTACTAGAGTTAATACTTACCCCATCGCTGTTAATATTTGCCCCCGAAACGGGGCAAGTTTTAACCGCTGACTTTTTTTTAAAAGATGCATCTCTCTTCGAACCCACGTAATTTTGATGAACTTTTAGCTTAGTATAAGCAAGTCATATAAATTTCCGTTACTTGGGTACAAAAATAATATCATAAAATATTCAAATTAAGGAGATAAATGACAATATTTAAAATTTGTTAAGACTAGCCCCCCTCTCCCCTACTCATAGCAAAATGGTACTGTTAAGTTTAAGATTTTTAGATGATGACATTAAGTTAATTGTAAATTGAGTAATCATTATGATTTACTTTGATTCTGTGCACTTAAATTAAATTAAAATAAAAAGACTTCTGATATAAAAATTATAAACAAATTTTGTGTCAAATTTTAAAGAGCATGGTAAATTTTACGAAGTTTTATGATGTAAGTAATAGATAATAATATTGCAATATAAATTGTTAATGATTGAAAATTTTATATCTAATTAGCTAGATGTAAGTCTTCAGATTTATTCTTTACTGACTTCGAGATAAACTTGTTCTTACTAGCGTCTCAGGAGACCTCAGGGCCGGGACTTTTGTCGCCCAGAGACTAAGCATAGCCGTGCAGCGAGGGAATGCCGCAAGCATGCTAGGATCGCTACCCCGGCCAGGCGAAATTAAAGGATTTTTTTTTATAGTACGTAAGTATATAGGTATGCGAATAGTTTTATTTTTATTCTTAAACTTTTTAAATATAAGTTAAATAAAGACTTCGAGATCGTAAATCCTAAATTAACTGTTAAGCCGATTTTAAGAAGCACCCGCGTAAGGCTACCGGTGGTTCCACGAATGCGACCCGCGGCGCGACTCGAGTTTTCAATGCTTCGATTATCGAGTAACAACTTAAGGGGCACTCTGCTACTTTATTAAAAACTATTTAGTCCATCAGACGGAATAGCAAAAAATATTAAAGACGTATTTTTTATTTTATTTGACAAACGCGCTTAGAGGTTTCGTGTGACGTTAAGGCGCTGCGCAGACGACAGACTTTTGCGCGATCGAGTCTGCGGAGCAATAAAATTTCTGAATGGAAACTGTCAGCTTGCCATTCAGAAATTTTATTGCTCCGCAGACTCGATCGCGCAAAAGTCTGTCGTCTGCGCTGCGCCTAACTACAAGGTACAATTTTTACCTAGGCGTGACGTCATAAGCTCTAACTCCGGAAGCTTGATGATCTATATAGTATAGATAGACCTTGTCGATGATTAGTCATTACCAAAAACACGTGTCTCGTATTAAATTTGTTCATAATCTAACTAACGGACTAATTAGAATGATATATTTTTAACCCAGGAAACAAGCCTTTTTTAAATCCAATACCACTCCAAAAAAGATAGAAAAAAGAAAGGTATTTAAGAATATTATTGTGTAGTTTTAAGTTAATTTTCTACGGCCCAACAGGGCATTTAACATTTTTGTCCAATTTTATTGTAAAAATGTGCAATAAAAATTTAAATACTTTAAAAAAGGGTATCTAAAAGCTTTTAAAGGAACGTAACCAATGTCCGACCTCGATTATACCGTAAATTCCCAATAACTCGTAATCAAGTAACTTCAACAATTCACGTCATCGGAGACCGAGGGCGCCCTCATAAAGAATGCAGCGCCCCCTACTGTTTTTTATATTCGATTCTTGTACGGAATAAAATTATAACGAACATTTATAACTCACCGACTGATATATAGGTTGGTAGCGTATATGATAATGTTCTTTTTGTTCATTTACGCGACCAATTACCGGTTGGTTTGTGTGTTATTAGTTGACCGGGGATACAGAGTTTCATCGGTTTTTAGTTATCGGCATATAACTTGGCTAGGTTTTTTGTACTGGGGGTAAGTTCGCGCATTGATTTTTCCAAGTAAAAGCTAAGTGATGCTCCCAACAAAAAATCTCGCCAAGTACCTAGGTATGATGACGAAAATAACAACCCTCCGTACCCTCCATTATTTCCGTAGATGTCTTAAAAGGTACATACATTTCGCCTGTATTCCTAAATGGGGTAAATAGATCATACGAAACGAAACGTTACATAGTCAAAATCATGGCTATTTTAGCCTAGATGGAAGAGGAAAATACCTATGTGGTGACAGGTTGCCAGCCTGTCGCCAAATTATACCTTTCTTCCTTAGTCGCCTCTTACGATATCCACGAATGAAAGGTATCTAAATCCAAATATTTTACGGAATCCTTTTTTTTTTTTCAAATGTGTCTATGTTACTCGTGGATAATGTGGCTTTCGAATGGTACAAGAATTTTTAACAACGGTCCAGTAGTTACTGAGCCTATTCATTACAACCAAACAAACAAACAAAGTTTTCCTCTTTATAATATTAGTGTAGATTTAGATTGAAATATATATACCTACAAATTATAGAACAATCGACGAGTAATGATCCCTGGGACACTGACAATAATAATCACGATACAACCTTGTAGCGGCGTCACCGT
>BHDV01064005.1:207480-235680 GCA_005406045.1 Adoxophyes honmai
CCACGCTGAATGGCGATGCCAATCCTCTGGGCAAAGAACGAGCCTGCCCTCTGGTCCCCTGACGTGCTCACGAGCTTAGATGCTAATGATTTGTATTAATTATTAATTATACTAAATAGAAATAGCCTAATAATCACCACATGTACAGATTATTAGACCTAATCATTACTGATACTACATAACTGTTAAAAGTAGGTACTAAAGATTTTTAACTTGATATTTTAATGCGGTTGCGATGCGTAAGCATGGCCACTATGTGCGTAATAGCGTGATTAGAGAGAAGTGTGGTCTGAAAGAGGATATTGTAACAAGGATAGAGAAACGTTGCGTTGGTTTGGGCACGTGGAGAGAATGGATGAAAAAAGGGTATGTAAGCAAATCTACAAGGGAAGTGCGTTAGGGCAAGTCGGTAGACGAAGAACGTATATCGACCAGATCGGCAATGTTCTAAAAAGAAGCCAAATTAGAAATACCTACTCGAAACCGTCGAGTATGTATGGCGAGAGGGATGAAATTAGGGTTGTCCATTAATTAGGATAATCAAATAATAAAATTTAATGTACTCTTGTTTATTTCTTTCCTTTGATCGTTTCAAGCATGTTGATAGAATAAAAAAAAGGATACAACTGGGTGTATACTTACGTCTTTACCCTTTAAATAAAACATTTAAATAACATTGACAATGACCTAATTTCAAGATAAAATAAACTAGGTAAAGAACAATCGGAAATTGGATCTGGTTTTTACGGATCACGACCTATGTTTTGAAGATATCGATAACTGGGAATTACGTTCATACAATACCGATATGTAATTCAAACATCATAGCTATTATCAATTTTGCCAATGTTTGGATACGCCGCCAAAAATGACACATTAAATTTATTTATTTATTTATTTAATGTGGAAAATCATTCCGGTTTTTTTAATGCAGTCGACTTAAGAACTTTTTTTAAGTGGCTTCATAAAGTGGAAGGCAGTGCGAAAGAAACACTATTTAGGTAGTCAAAACCACATTTGGAAATAAAGGTGTGATGTACTGACGTAATTATGTTTGAATGTAAAAATGTCTTAAAATAAACTATAATTTTGAATGCCCCTCGTGGGATGGTGCCCCAAAAGCTTTATGTATGTACGACATGGTGTGCGAGTGCGCGTCTCTCTCCCTCTCTCTCTATGTGTGTCTATGTCTATCTCTATTTCTTTTCACCTGTATCTCTCTCTATCACTGTGTATTTAAAACCTTGAGGTTAAAAGATAATAATATAATGAATGACAGATTGAAAACAATGCTAGGAAAAGCTTCAAAACATGAAAAGTCATGGTTTTTACTACATAGCATTTCGTGTGCTCTGTCGATCCTTTTCGGGAATATAGGCAAGATATTATTATGTAAGGAAAGATCGGTATTTTGGTTGCAAGGTTGCGGTTATCCACATCCTTTCTGTATTTCCCGCTAAAATAATTTATTGTGTTATTGACTGAGATGTCAACGCTCATGAATACCTACCCGGCTGGACTGATAAGCCGAACATATATAAGGGAAACTCGAATAATTCCAGAGCTCAATCGAATTTAACTAGTGAGCAATCATGCTACTCAGTAAGGAATTTGTAGTTCTCTTCACTATTTTGGGAACATCATGTGAGTATTTTTATATTTTAGTAGTGGTATTAGACGACTTAGGTGTGTTCTTGAGTGATTGGTGGGTGGTTTAAAAAATCGAGACGAATTGGAATCATGGGGGGAGGAAAGGCCCCGAAAAATGGGACTCAAGTCCAGGCTTTCGATAATAATTAAAAAAGTAGTGTAGTATAGTTAAATTGAAAAGGTATGACAGTGACAGGTTACCTGTCCGTCGTCTAAAATATACGAGTAGTGCTCGGCAATAGGTAAGGTAAACGTCCCAATGCTGGACAGTGACCCAATACTTGGCACTTGCAACCTTATGTCATAGTAATTCAGGTGACAGATGGGTGCCATCTATTGGGCGTTGAGGCGTCGAGCATTGGTACTTTTACCTTACTGGGCAAAGTTTTTGGCAGGGGTAAGTTAAGTGAGATATTATTGACAAAAATGCTAAAAGAAGATATAATTATTTACTTTGTATCATACTGGGATAATTATATTATCTACAAAAAATAAGTCGAGAAGTTACTTCAACATTACAAGAAGTTTTCATTTACTAAGAATCTCTAATATCTCTATGTACTTATGTATGGTTAGTATGACAGTTGCCAGTTACGGTTATAGTCATAGCCATGCAAATGCATATTATTATATGCACATACATAATACTATCGTGAGAGAGGCTATCTAGTTGCTTGACTTATTGATTAATGATTAAACGGTAACAAAACAAAATAATCATTATAAGTAAAACATTTTTGTTTTGCCGTCATTCAATTATTTTTATGCCAGTGACCTTCCACTGAAAAAGTTATATCAACTTTTTTTTGTGCCCCATTCGGGTGACGGCCGGATAGCCCAGCGGTTTAGAGAACCTGACTGTGAAGCTTGAGGTCCCGGGTTCCATCCCCGGTCGGGGCAGATGTTTGTATGATGAATACGAATGTTTGCTTTCGAGTCTTGGATGTTTATCTGTATATAAGTAAGTTTATCCGTTGTCTAGTACCCATAACACAGGCATTAAATTGCCTGCTTTGGGGCTAGGTGATTGGTGTAAAAATTGTCCAGTGATATTTATTTATTTATTTATTCTCAAAAAAAATCACTGATGCGCGTCTCTAGTGGACGGCAATCGCGCTTGGACTGGTTTCAACAGTTCCGAGATATTGTGTCTATAAAACCCCTTCTAAACTGCAATATTTTTCTGATTTTTGGCCGGCAACTATTGCTACCTTGCTCTTTCTTCGTACACTAAAGCAAGATGCACATAGTTACCCGGCAACAAATCGCAGTAAAATGGTTCGTTTAGAAGGGCCCTATGGGCATTACGCGAGCGTTCTTTGTAATACCCGTGCGGTGCCGGGTTAGAATAGCACCTCCCCATTTCTTCGACTCTGGGAAAGGGTTGGTGTATTGTGGGCGATGGGCTAGCAACCTGTCACTGCAATATCACGTTCAAACATCTGGTTACCCTGAAATTGCTAAACGTGGCACTGAATTTTTGAATCCGTGTGGTCTGCATACCCCTCTTGGGAATAGAGGCGTGAGAATAAGTACTTATGTATGTCTTTGTATGTAGATTGATTTCTGTACATGCCTATTCTGTGCGTGTATACTAATAAAATTCTCGTCTAGGGGCTTGTTTCGGCTTCTGGCAAAAGCGCTGTCAAGCATTTGAAGACAGAAATGGATTCCGCCCACTGCTCTGTCTTCATTGCCCTCGACGCCCTCAAAGCACACCGAAAGAAGCAAGCTCGCCTGGTGGTAAGTAGACAAACTAGTAACCAAGTAGTAGTTATGTATAGCTGCCGATAACCGCTCGCATTCACCTTATGGAGCAGCGCAGACGACAGACTTTTGTGCGATCGAGTCTGCAGCGCAATAAAAGGGTCAAAATTCTTTTCGTTGTCTTAAACCTTGTCCCCGATTGATATTTAATATTTTTGACTACTTCAACCATATAAGATCCACAAACATGACATGTAACTGTTAAATTGAAATACCTGAAACAACTAAACGTCAGAGCCAGAACTAAAATATGCATAATTATATAAAAAAAAGGCGTGACGAAGTGTACAGTTTTCGTGACAGAGCTGTTTTCCATACTACGGAACGATGTCCCGGCTTCTAATGAGACTTCTTCACAACACGTGCTTTGGTTTTTTTTACATGGAACCAATTGGTTTTATATTTTTTAGGACATCTACAATCACTTGTTAAGATGCTTACAATCGTTAAAAAATCTACTTAATTCCTGAATATTTTTAATAAATTCATGATTGCATGTCCCTAATCAGGCGCAGTACGGTACCTACCCTCTGTCACTGTATTCGTGGGTCGTTTGGTTGTGTTGACACTACTTGAGCGTATGTGGGTAGTGATACAAGGACACCGCTACCCCTTCCTCGTCTCCGCAGCTTGATCAAGCGCCGTTTTGGCCTGTTAGTCATTCAGAGGTAGTGCGTGTTTTTTGTTGCTGTCAACTCGGTCACGTAAGTTTTACCTATTTCTTTTTTACTTAAGTAGCTAAGTTTTAAAATATATTTGAATCAGTGTTGTTAGTTTCTAAGGTGATGTTCTAAAATACTATCATTTATGGCGCTGCAGATTAATCATAACAAACATTACTAATTTACAACTTCGTCACGGTCAACTCCATCACATTTCAATGTGACGGAGAGGTCTTTCGTTGTGACGGAGTTGTTAAATTAGAATCTTATCCGTGTTAAAAAATAAATTACAGATTTTTTTTTGAATATATTGTGTTTTATTTGTTAACAGATAACACCATATACATTATGTCAATGACTGCTGCCGAAAGGCAGCGTCAATGCAGAGAAAAACGAAAAAATGATCCTGCAAAAATAGTTCAAGTTAAAAAGAAGGACTTAGAACGTTACCATGCAATAAAATAGATAACAATGCGACTGATTATAAATAAAAGTATATGTAAATAGCTGATTGTTAGAAATATATAATTATGTTAATGGTTTTGTATGCAAAAACCACTCTGCTACGTATACTCCGTTTTTTTTGGGTTGCGAAATTTAACGGTCACAATTTGAAATTATCTCTGGAATTCATTAGTAAAACTGGAAATTATTTATGCAAATACACTTAACATTGTTTGTTATAACGTTCTTAAATCAAACATCATCATAATTTGCGCCGATATCTTGGGATTACTCAAAAATGTGTAAGGATTTGACAGTTAAATTTCTCAACCCAAAAAAAACGGAGTATAGGTGTTAATACTCTGTCACATTTTGTCCCTTATATAGCCAAGACGATCTTTGATTTTATTAGTCTGTGTTACATTCCAACATAAATTGAATAATACAACATCATAAACTGGATTTAAATACATCTGAGACTAACACTTTTTAATGTGTAACGATGCCATATTTATAAAAAAGGTAATCGTTTGATTAGTTATGTGCCGTTTTGTGACATAGTGGTATTACATAAAATGAATACTGCCTGTGATTAGAAGTATGCCTATTATTCTTAAGTGCAATAATTACTAAAGATGTTAGTTTTTAAGCATAAATAAAAAAAACTTGTTGAATGTTGCTGCTAACAATAAATAAAAAATGCGTTGTTTTGTGACAGAGGTGTTTAATTTCCCCACCCATGCGTAAAAAAATCAATATTACTTTATAGTGCACCTATAAACCTCGCTGCTAATTACGTCATTGGTAAGACAGTAAATTAATTATTCAGAATTGATAAATTATACATTAAAAAAATGACTGTTATTTTTCCAAAAAAGTTTGTCAATTTGTAGTGAAACAAGACAACGAAAAGAATTTTGACCCAAAAACTCTGAATGGAAACTGTCTGCGCGCCATTCAGAGTTTTTATTGTGTCGCAGACCCGATCGCACAAAAGTCTGTCGTCTGCGCTGCCCCTTATAGTGTGGGACGTGGGTTCGAATCTCAAGCTCACACTTCTGAATTTTGAAAAAATGTGAATAAATACGGAGTACAGTCAAGGAAATTGATTACTGTGCCACTTTGTACCTTTTCATAAGAAATGTCTCTGTGACATACCATCATCATCATCATCATCATTATCAGCCGACAGACGTCCACTGCTGGACATAGGGCTCCCCCAAGGATCTCCACAATACATACCATACCTTCTACTAATCAAAGCAATATGAAACTCACTATGAAAAGGTTCAAAGTGGTACAGGTATCAATTTCCTTGACTGTATGTATACATGATTTACTTGCTAGCTCACCTAGCTGGTTAAAAAAAAAAAGGATCTGTCTTTTAGAGAATTTTATATTTTGGTTATCCATATCCATACTAATATTATAAATGGGAAAGTGTGTTTGTTTGTCCGTTTTTCACGGCTAAACGGGGCGAGGAGTTAACGTGATTTTTTGGGTGAAGGTAGATAAAAGGATGGAGAGTAACATAGGCTACTTTTTGCCTCTTCATAACCTCCCACTTCCCTAAAATACTTCTTAACGCGAGCGAAACTGCGGGCAAAAGCCAGTAAATAATAATACCCTATTAAAATTCCAAGTTGCCTTAAACACCTAATTTAAAAAAAAAAATGTACGCGCCTGGCTGTATTAAAATCCCGACAAAATAATCTGGCTTATTTTTTTCTATTCGGTGAACATTAAACTACAACACATAAGAATTTCATGTTCAATGCAGTCAATCCATAAAAACCTATGGACCAATCGGAAGTTTTCCGTTCGGAATTCCGAACATAAAGCTTCCGTTGGTACGTGGGAAGAGTTCATAGTGTTTAGACTAAAAGACGAAGTGACTGATTTTAGTCTGTAAAATATTTATCGTCGTTTTGTTCTCAGGGACAATATGGATGGTGCCACAGTGGAACATGCCACCGCCACAATGGAACATGCAACAACCGCCTCAGTGGAACATGCAACCACCGCCTCAGTGGAACATGCCACCACCACAATGGAACATGCCACCACCACAATGGAACATGCAACCACCGCCTCAGTGGAACATGCCACAACCACAATGGAACATGCAATCACCGCCTCAGTGGAACATGCAACCGCCACAGGGGAACATGCAGCCACCGCCTCAGTGGAACATGAAACCGCCACAGGGGAACAACCAGCAGCCGCAGGGCTCCGTACCACAGGGAAACTCAGTATACACTGAATTTCCACATGAAGATGCCACAGAGAAATATGAAAATTGGCCAAAAATAGATATACGTAGCACCTTTTAGAATACGTTTTGTTTGAATATGGCACAGTCAATAACAAAAATAATGACTTATGCATTCGTTTGTCGCAAGCTTTGTTTAATTTTGTTTGTGACTCTTGTGATTTTAATTTGGTGCCTACAAAATGCGTTTCAATATAAATTTTCTTTTGGTTTTCAGTTTCGAGGGTCGCACTAAAAATCAGCGTTGCGGTTTGCCGCAATGTCATGCTGAGTGCGGCCCTTTTGGCGCTATTTGTCACGGAATTGTCCTATTATTATTGCATGCATATCATTAAGTTATTATTATTTATTTCTCAAAGCTAATGTATTATTTAGATAAGTTCAACAAAAATGTTTTAACTCTGTCAAAAAATATCTCTCTTTCTTTATTTCTTAAATCAAAGTGCCATTTTGATAAAGTAATTATTATTATTTTAGTTACTTGGTAGGTACTTACTGCTAATTGTATTAAAGATGATAAACTCTGCCATCCTTATCATTTCATTGATCTAGGTATAGGTATATCCTAATCCTGGAGGCGAGTAGAGGTGGGGGGTAAATTATTTTTAGTGGTAGGTATTTAGTTTGGACCCTAGTATTATCGGGAATAAATGTATCTTTTTATGAAGGTTTGTAGTAGCTTACATAATTTGTATTTTAAGATCGTTTGGTAAGCTGTAATTATATTGGATACCGACTTCAAGGAAAACGTCAAAAAGTGAGAATGGTCGATAAGTAATCCTAAAGTAACTTCAGAAACATAAGCAGGCATTCTTTAAATAAAGGCTTATTAATTCAACAATAAAAAAAACACTGTCAAAAAATTTTAGCTACTGGTAGACCATTTTGATATTTTTGCTGGCGATCAGAAGATACATTCACTTATTTATAACGCTGATCGTACAGTCACCAGCATATATCTGCCACAACGGCGCGTGCAAAAATATCTGACACGTCCTATTGCCCCTAGTAATAGAGTCGTATCAGATGTTTTTGCAGCCTTATTGTATCAGATATTGGTGCTGGTGTACCTCTAACACCATGTTAAAAATTCACACTAAACTCCCGTTCCTTTCCACGAGTCTCAGCCAGTGTTGCCACCTTGGATTTTTTTAAAGCGTCAGCGTCAAGAGCAAAACGTCGTCAGATTTAGTTGAATTTGCATAAAAAAAACCAACAAATTCCACTAAACATACAGGGTGAAAATGAAATCCGTAACGAAAAAAATTCCTGATACTCAGAATCACTAACACAATACGATGGTAAAATAAAAAAACCACTTTTTTTTTCTTTTTTTTTCATCGGGAAATTTCCAAAAAAATATTGAATGTGGGCATACTACAAACCGCGGTGTAACTGTTTACGTTTGTTTAAATTCAATTTTAAAGTAGGGTAGTTTTGCTTGCAGTTCGACGACCCTAAAGCGACCGCCGAGGGTAGGTATGAAAAATTAAGTCGCGAGCGGGTGGTCAAAGCGAGTGGTTGCGCACGCTTTCCCTACTCACCCCGTTCGTACGATACAAAAGCGCGAATTGTGCGAGTAACAATGTCGTTAGAATTTTCGAATCGCGAGTACTAGAAATGGTTCGAGTGTACATCCATAGCTGCAAAAATTTGGAGGCTACCTGTAGACAATATCGGGATGAAAGTGTACCTAGGTTCCGGACTCAGGGACTTCGAGACCCGCAGTTTCTTTCGTGCAATGTACGCGAGTACTTGAACAATGTGTAGTGTACTACGGTGACCCGTGGTTAAGTCACGGTGAACCTGTGACCTCTTGTGATTTCTATCTTTGGGGCGAAATCAAGCGCCGTGTGTACATGGACATACCACAAAATGTACAGAATCTTAAAGACAAGATTGTAAGTGCATTTTCCGAAGTGAAAAGTGATACCAAAGTGCTAAGAAGAGTGAATGAAAACATGTTGAAACGTGCATGACTCTTAGGAGAAAAATGGATTCCATTTTGAACGGTTATTAAGGTAGGCACACTAAACTTAGTTTCGATTAGTAGGATAGGGTTGAGTTTTTATTATTCTTGTACATAAGTTGATTCCAATTCTTTAACTACGCCTGAATGCCGAATTCATGCAGACTCAATTTTTATTTTAATCCACCTTTCCTAACCTACAAGTTTTCAAGTAACTGATTTTTAAACTTCTGCATTTGGACGGCCTAAGCCCTTAAAAGTAGGAAGGAAAATTGTTTAAAATTATGTTAAAAAAAATTGTAGGTAGGTACTGAATAAGTCGTATTATTTTTTGCAAGGAAGTGAAAGAGCGCTACGTACCTATGAGTCGCGAGTGTCTGAGCTGAGCGGTGGACGCGCGGTGTCCATAATGTTAGCACTTTTTTGGAAAACTTTGGTGATTCATAATTTCTTATTTTCAAAAGAAAATGAGAAACTACTCAAATTATATTTTTAAGTTTTACTAACAAACAGGTACGTAAAATTTCGTTACGGATTGCATTATCACCCTGTATATGAACCTTTATTTTGATAAAACATTAACAAACGACCGACGTCTAGAAATATCCCAACGGTAGAGTAAGAAAAGAATGTAACGAATTTCTAGAACTGTAAGAGATTTCCCTCTCAATAATGAGTTGCTGGGTATCTCAATAAACCACCAAAAACCAGTAAAAATAAAAAAACCGCTAAACGCAAAAAAAAAACCCTAGAAAAAGCGCAAGTTCTGGTGGGAAAACCACCAAAGTGTTGCCACTCATCTCAGCACTAACCTTGGAAGTAGCTCTTGGTCCTCAAGTAGCTGACTGAGAGGCGCAGTATGGAAAGCCGGTCCAGCTTGCTGAGGATGTTCTGCTCGAACGGCAGCAGGGAAGCCAGGGTGTCCAGCTCTGCATTCAGCCGCTCCCGATGCCTCTTGGATGGGTTACTTTTGGTCACTCCGTCTTTTGAAGGGGGCTTGATGCTGTGAAAAATGGTTGGAGTTAGACTTTCGGTCTTTGTAATGTAGCTATTTACTTATATTACAGTCTTGTGTGGCGGATTAGAATAACAGTTCTGCATTTCTTCCGTGGATGTCGTAAGCGAGGAAATAGGTTTAGGTAAGCTTTAGGCGACAGGCTAGCAATCTGTCATTATTAACTTAAAACTTAAAAATTTGCTAGAAGTAGCTGCAAAACTATTGAAAACGTTACATGTTTAAAATATTATGCTGTGTCTACCACATTTGGAAATACATGCGTAATATATGCACGTAAAGATGTGTAAAAGTTTTCCTAGAGGCCCATTTATAATGACATCTTCTTTTGAGTATACCAGCAAATCAAAAAACTATAATCCGCAAAGAACTAGTAACAAAAAAGTATTTTTACTAAACAAAACCTATAAATATCTCAACTGCATTTTCAAAAAGAGTAGGCAGAGTATACAAAAGGCTACATCATCTACATATCATACTGTTTTAGGTTTTTGGTGTAAGAGATACAATAGTTGCTGGAAGACGATCAACCGGTACATTATGGAAGTCCAAAGGGGAGGCCTATGTTCGGCAGCGGACGTCTTATTGAGTATTGAATATTGATGTTTTATGGCTGAAATGATGGAATTGCTAATGACGGCGTAAATTGAAAGTCATAAAATTCAATAAACCTTCTTTGCATCTCTTGCTTTGATTACCTAAAATACCTATCCTTCTCTTAGCTAACCACAAAACTAATTAAGTAAAACAAATACCATACCGTATTTCCAAAAGGCTACTTAGAAATGACACATCGTTTTCAACCAAGGAACAGTAGCGAGTCCCTTCAACCACCTTCAACAAGCGTCCACAAACCATCACAGTCCTGTTAAATCGCTCTTATACGCCGTGTGTTTTAGGTGGAGTGGGGTTGTTTGACCAGAAATCGTTAACTTGGTGGCACTTACTAACTGGATCTTGGTCACGCGAGGTAACTAGTTAGCATAACTTATGCTCGGATAAGCCGCGCTTGCTTATTGTGGCGAGCTTTTAAAATTGTGTTCCAAGGAAGTAACGAAGGTGTTTAGGTAAAAAGTTGAGGTTTATGGGGTGGAATTAAAGCAGACGTGACGGAAGCGGGGTGGTGCGGTATAGGTTCTAATATTCGGAATTATAGGAAAAAAGGGCGCACAAAGCATGATGGAAAAAGCGTTTTGTTTATATCATATCGACACATCGATTCCGCTGTCAGTGCGTTTGGTGCTCAAGGCCGGCCACATTCGGAAAAATTCCGTTTCGGAATCTCGAATCGGAAAATCGAACGCAGTCAATCCATACAAACCTATGGACCAGACACATACGGAAGCTTTCCGTTCGGAATTCCATAGGCTGGTCCATAGATGTCGTATGGATTTAGTGCGTTCGGAAAGTCCGATTCGGGATTCCGAATCGAGATTCCGAAACGGAATTCCGTTTGTATGTGGCCGGCCTAAGGGAGGTAAGTAGGTGGATATATGTGCGATGACTGGATTTTTCCTCATATGATCTCACTTAACCATATTAAAAGCTAATGATCAGATTATCCTCAAATTTAGAAAAGAATCACCTTAAGGAAAAGTGAATTTCATGTAGAGAGAAAACGCTTTGGAATAGATTTATCCGTTTATTAGTTACAATGCAAAACAGACGCAAACAAAGAGAGAAAGAGAGAGAGATACATTAGCGTTAAACTCATGAAGTCTCCGGTTAGAAATGTAATGCGGGTAAAAATGTCTGTAATAAAATTGTGTTTTTTTTCTTGTATAATCTGTTCCTGATTTGCCTTTTTTTTTAGGTTAAGTTAAGATTAGTTGTATTTTTTCTTGTCCTCCTTTTACCCCGCTGCGAAGGTTGTATTCCAGCATGTGCCAACAGGGGCAGGCTGAAAACCAGCGCTGTCAGCTTCCAAGGAAGCGCAGCATTTGCTGAGTTTGCTCCTTTTGCTGCAGGCTTGTCTATATTTTTGGCAATTTAACCGTTTCTTTTATTTTATACTAATATTTTGTTAATATCTGTGTTTTTGTAATGTTTTCTGTGGCAAATAAATTATATTATTATTATTAAAGAAAAAAATGTTTGTAAATTGAACTACCATCCATCATTGTTTTATGTTGTAGATTTTTTTTTTTTTTTAAATGGTTTATCTTAAAATAGAAACATGCGAAGAATAGTGAAATAAACCGATCTACTCACGTTTTTGTATAGTGATTAGCTCGACATGTTTCGAACGAATTCGTCACCCATCATCTGAAACTATATGCCACGGCGGTGGAGAGATGCGCACTCAATCCACCGCCGTGGTGCGTAACTCCAGATAGGCCACGAATTGGCCCGAAACATGTCGAGCTAATCTCGATATAAGAACGTGAGTAGATCCGTTGCTACACTACGATTGAGTTCCACGTTAGTTTTTAAGAATACTCCCAACTCATTAAAAACTGTTAAGCAACGAACCTTTGGTTAGTGAAACAACATTTGGGTAGGTAGATTACAACAAATCAATTTGACCCTTTAACTCTGTTAGTTTGTAATCTATTTTAATTAACGTCCTTAATGTTAAATTATTTTGGGTGTAGACAAAGACTGTATTTGGTTTTGTTCATTTGTTCTGAGACTCGCATTAGTTTCGTTTAAATTAGTTGTGTGGACAGAAAAAAGTACGGAGTCGCGATTAGTAAAGAAAAATATTTTAATGGTTTATTGTGCGTTTATAAAAATGTCAAACGCTGGCTCAAACTTTAAATAATATGTATTAACAAAAATAACTATAATACTCCTAGGTCAGTATAATTATTTTATGTGTTCACTACACAACCATGTGTAAGGATTTTGATGTACCTACTTAGAGAAATAATCACATATCATCCTTACTAATATTATAAATCGGAAAGTGAGTTTGTTTGTTTGTTTGTTCCGCTTTCACGACGTAACTACTTAACCGATTGCTTTGAAATTTTGCAGACGTAAAGTTAGAAGTCTGGATAAAATAATAGGGTACTTTTTATCCCGGAAAAGTGATATTCCCGAGGGAAAACATAGTGTACCATTCAGTTCTGGTTTAACAACTTATCGTATCCAGCGTTATATGGAACTTCTTAGATTTTTCCGTGGAAATGAGAAGTTTTCTTATAGTTGTGCTTAATACTGCAATATAACCGAATTCCACATAATGCATCATAAAGTGTGTGTGAATAATAATGATGTCACATTCATTTTATCCTACTTATATGAAAAACTGTCAATTTCTTAAAAAAAACAGGTAAGAAAAGTGTTCAAGTAAAGAAACGGCGGCATCCAAAGCTGTCTAGTAGGGTTTAGCAAATTTACTAATTGTTTGTTGACAAGTTGCATTAATTGAGTGACAGGATAACAATTGTTTTTACAGACAGACAGTTTTCGGACGTTAGATTGTTCTTTGAACGACATTTCTTTTCTCTTGATAATTTCAAGCAAAGTTTCCTGACAACTTACATGAAATAATTTTATTACAATTTTAACCTCACTAATTATTACTAAAAAAAAATTTGACAAAATCGTATTTCTCAATATAAGTGAACTGCATTCTGTTTTTTAAAAATAAATCTTAAACCTTAAACTGACTTTGCCTTCTCCACGGCCTGCCCTGTCCAAAATACCTCCGTACATCGGACATTACTCATCGCCACCCGTCGTTTTTGTTGATTTATTCAAACGTGTACCAAAGCGCATGCGTGCCCTTTGATAAACTTCGGTACAATTTGTATCGTACCTACACTATCCACCAGAGAAATATATACCCTATTCTAAACGCCTAAAGTCCATGTTCGAGAATCAAAAAAATGTCAAGTGCAAGAATCGAATAAATCAATGACCGATTATTTCTATAAATCGTAACTCGATTAAGTTATAATCGATGGACGATTGTGATCGGTTGTTATATCGTAGGCTGTATTGTAAGTAAATGTAAGTAGCGGCGTCAGAATAATTATAATGTAAGTTATCCGATATGTTTAATAGGTATTTGATTTTTTAGTCGATTATTTATATTTGTCGGGGTTTGTGATGGGATTAGTGGTAACAAGCTTTTTGGGGACGCGACAAATTTATAATAATCAGCCTGTAGAGTGTTAGATAGATTTTTTAACAGAATTATCAAACAAACCACATACAAGCATACATAAGCATCTCACCTGTAATTAAATGGGGTAGGCAGAGCACAAAAATGTAACACGAACAAAACTATTTCTCGTTTTGCAGGCACTTTAAAAAAAAGTGGTATAATAGTGACAGTTAGCCTGTCGCCTTAGGTAGGAAGAGCACACGTAAGCATGAAATAGTCATAGTTTTGTCTATGTCACGGTTCGGGTGCTCTACTTACCCCATTTGGAAACACAGGCGGGATTGTATGTATGTATGTACAGTCGACAAAGAAATTGGTCTACCCCCTCAAGATCGATATTCATTTGAACCTCATGAAACAACAAGGTCGATTTCCCCTCGCCATAATATTATGACAGTGACAATGTCAACCTTGTGACAATTTTGATCTCACAGAAACTTTTGTCAAAAGTGGTAGACCACTTCCTTGGCCCACCGTACCACACAAGCATCTGCAAACAATACATTGAATTTCTTGCTAAATAGTCTTATCAAGATTTAACTCCTTTAATAAATAAAACATTATTTTATTCTTCTTTTAACTACAAAGTTTTGATTTAGTTGATTCAAGATGTGGATAGAAACCCCAAAATTACAGGCCATTGGCCCAAAACCTTTCTAAACGGTTTTAACGTTTTAAACTCAAAATTATTCCGAAATGACCGAAACAAAGTGTTGTAGTTGCCTTTTCTCATATTTAAGTATAATTTCGACTCTAACGAACATTTAATCGGAGTGACTTAATAGTCGTTTCACCTTCGACCAAAAGAAAAAACCCATTGAGTGCAGCTTGGATTTATTCCGTTTTGTTTAGAGATTTCTTGTTATTATTCATCCAGGAATGCCTTTTATTGAGCCTTAAATAAACTGTTTATTCACAAAACACGCTTGACAAAAAAACTTCTTAATTAAAACTACTTACATAAAAATAAAAAATAAAAAATTAAAATGAACAATATCCCTGAGACCGCTACCTCAGTGTCTTATATTTTTTCCTGAGTGGTGTCGGGTTAGTATAACACGCCATTTCTTTGGTGGAAGTCGTAAGAGGCGTTTAAGGCAAAAGATTGAGGTAGTCTAGCGGTTTGACCTGTGGTCTCTTATGGTGTGGGACATGGGTTCGAATCTCAAGCTCGCACCTCTGAAATTTCTAAATATATTTGTGAACCATAAGTTGATATTTTCCACTAGCTAATCGGTGAAAGAAAAAAATGAAATCGTTGTTTGCGAATTTTCTAATCCGCACTTGGCACGCGTGGGAACTACACCCCAAACCTTCTCATACTGAGAGTTGGCCTATGCCTCAGTAGTGGTACATACAAACAACACTGCGACTACTTCTACCAGCCTTTTTCTAGCATAATTGTAGGATTAAAAACAGATGAAAGAGATTAAACTGATAAGTTGCTAGCTCACCTAAAATATCCTTACAAATAATATATCCTTAGTCGCCTCTTACGACATTCTCAAAGAAAATGGAGAAGATCTGACTCGAAATTTAAACTTCTCAAAACAAAACACACCTGACGTCACTACTGTCTTACACACTGTCACGACAGTGACCTGAACCGGCTAATAGTCGTAAGAGCCATCGCGTGGCCCTTCATCGTGACGCGAGCCTTCGTGAGCTGTATCTCGCATGCCGCACGAGAAGTGACGTCAGAGTGGTCGGTGACAACGGATCCATTATTTCGAACGGTCGCTGAAGGAGCTGGTTGGCTCAGGGGTGTTGTGGTGGGTTATGATGATAGAGAACGTGCGTTCGATCCTGATATCGGACACTTAGAAAATGCGGAAATAGTTTTTGGTTTCTGGTGCGTAAGGAAAACTTTTCTATTTGTATGTTTGTAAGGAATTCACTCAAAGAGTGTTCACAATTGGGGAAGATAGGATACGAAACGTAATGTGAATAAATTTTAAAGAGAAGTTGCTGCTAATCTATCAGCTAAACCATACCTTAATCTATTTTCCTAAGACGCCTTCTAACGACGTTCATGTAGGAAGTGGAGAGGTGATATTCTAGTCAAGTTCAAAATTACTAGAACTTTTTTTATCACTATAACGATACTTGGTACATTATCCTAGTTGCAATAAGGCTTTTTAAAAATAGAATAAAAGCTTCTCATAGGTATCCAGGATTGTCAGTTACTTTGAAATCCATATTCAATTTTTCTCATGTTAAGACGCGAGGTAGTAGGAAGTATGCCATTTTAATAAGATCTAATTGAGTCTTTATTCACAGGACGTAATTCTGCTCTCAAACCTTAGATTAAAAAAAAAACGATTTGAACCGTTATCAGTTCAACGACCTTTATAATCCTCGTCAATAAACTCATCTTTTCCGACACCGTTTTTAACTGTATCAGGTGGCCATGCAAATGCGTGTGAAATGAAATCTTACAGTTGTGGCTTAAACGGCCGGTGTCACGAATACACGGATGTAACCACGCGATCTGCTGACATTGAAAGCAGGCTGTATGGCGTCTAGTTCTTTGGCTTTTACGACAGCGTTCGAGGAAGAACTACGTTTGTTTATAGGTTATGTAGCCGTCGTAAAGTTGGCTTAACGAGTTGGAACACTTGGAAGAACGCTGAGTTTTTGTTTTTAATAGTTTTCATTAGCAACCAAGGCTACAGGGTTCTACTGGAGTCTAACCATATTTACATACATAAAATCACGCCTACGTTCCCAAATGGGGTAGGTAGAGCACACGAAACGTGAAAGAGACATACTCGTAACCATGATTATGACTATGTCACGCTTCGTAGCCACTTCTAGCCTCATTTTGGGTTTGTAAACAGATGTAAGAGGTAGTATAAAAGTGACAGGTTGCTAGCCTCTCGCCTAAATAATACTTAAACCCATTTTCTTAGTCGCCTCCTACGACATACATGGTAGAAATGGAGTGGTGCTATTCTAGACCCCACACCACACGGGTCTAACCATACTAGCGTTTATTTCAGATTCAAACGTCAAAAGCATTTACTGTCTTTTTCTAGCACGTTTGGTTAGAATGAGACATTTTCTTATGTCGGGGATTGAAATTAGCTTGGATGCCATAGAATTTGAATTTCTGCTGAAGCAACATTGTTATTTTTTGTGTAAACGTCTAATAGGTATATCCATGTTGTGTCGGACTTAGAAAAAAACCTGCAGCGCTATTGTCTAACGCACCAGAAATTTACATCATATTGAATTTTACAGTTTCAGTGTCAGAAACGTTTCAAAGCGAACTGACACAGAAACTGTCAAATTAAAAACGATGTCGATTTTTGGTGCGTTAGACAATATAGCGCTGGTGGTACAGCTTTCCCAAGAAAATAACTCCGATCGGCTGTTACCGTCTGCGCCGATAGGGACAGAACGATATCCGAGAGTAGCCGAACGTTTTAAGAGTCAGGACGCCCAAACTAGCTAATGGAATCAGTTTGGGTGTCTGATCATTACCAACATGACGAACCAAACTAGGGTGGCACAACGATATCTGTGTATATCATCGATATTGATAAAATTGATAACCAAAAACAACGCAAGAGTTTAGCGCGCGAAAGTCTCTTTTATCATTATTATTATTTTGGTAATACTGTAAGCTATGTAAAACCGTTTAATAATAAACTGTACTGACGTTTTGTTTTAGTATGATGGTAATGATCTGCACCCAAAGTCCATAGAAAAGGTTTTTTGTTCCTAGTTACGCCAGCCTGGACATATGTCATGAGTCATCTGTCTGTGACATCAATCAATAACCAATCAAAACTCGAGTGTTTAAAATCTTTTTTATCATTGGTAGATCGAAGTTTCCCGCGTCACAAAATTCGTCAACTGCGCAGGTATGTCCAGAGGAATTATTAGTTCGGTAATACTGTACATTTCTTCCCTTTTGTCATTATGATACTTCTTTTTTTACGTAAAAACCTTAAAAATGCTAAGAAACGTGGGATAGTCATTATTTTGTCTCTAGTGGTTCGAATGCTAGATATTACTAGAACGTTAGATATAACGTAGTCATACAGGCGTGAATATAAATATGTATGCGTTCCTACGCGTCTTCATTCAGTATTCTGTCGATCACTGGGTTGATAGCAAAAACGACACGTTTTTCATATTGTACCGTAGTTGATCCTTATTGGGCTTAATGGGATAAAAAAGACTTCAACGAGTACCGTAATGATGTAGTTAATGAACTTCAATACCAATAAGATGTTGACTGAATCTATCGTCAATTCTGTTGTCAAATGTTTTTAAATTTTCGAAAATAGAATACTTTTAAAATCCGGTCACCCATCTTCCACAGAGCAAGGTCGCTTACGGCGGGAAAAAAAGAAATTAAAAAAACGTTACGTCACAGATCTATGTTTACAAATGTGGCGGTGTTGTGTGGTATAATTATAATCGTATTAGGAGGTCGACGACCGAGGTTAAGGCCGCATATCTTTTGTTTTTTGGGACTGTCCCTCTTAATGTATGAAGATTAAGCGTTGTAACTGTGGATATCATGGATGTTATTTTAATAGTTGGAGGCCAGTATGTTGGCCATTGAAGCGCAAGATTTGTTTCACCACGGAGCGTAAGACTACAGAAAATCGATGAATATGGTATTCGGAAATCTTTTTGCACAAAAACAATTACTTGAGTTCTATTAAATAGGAATAGATTATGTTTGCTTAAGGCAGCCTGGCAACCTGTCACTGTTATACCTCTTTCCTTTTCTTCTAACCTGAAACCAAAAAAATTACCTAAATTTGGCTATGAAGCGTGAAATAGTCGAGTTTTTGTCTACGTAGAGTTTCGTGTGCTCTGCCTATTCATTCAGAAATATAGGCGTGTACCTACCTATAGGGAAATAAACAATGCAATTCTTTTAATTAAAATAATTATTTTAGATTTGCGCTTACTTGCTAAATTATTGTACGACTTTAAAATGAATCTGCTTAAAACAAAATTAACTACTTTAAAATTAGTGCTACGTAAAATGCAAATTGAAATTATAATCCCAGGATTCCACAACCAATTAACAATCATAAAACCTCTGCGAATAATGAATTCTGCACATATTATATTCTAACAATCGAAGAAAAAATCTGCAAACAATAGTTCGTTTTGATACCTTCGGAGGTGGCTAATTAAATCATCGAAACATTTAGGACAAGGGCGCTGCGTCTGCGCAAATAACAATGAACCTTAGCGTTCTCTGACTGAAGATTACCCAGTACCAGTGTTGCCAACTATATCTTTACGAAGCCACCAAATGCGGCCGTGTAAACCACCAGAAACCACTCAAACTTAGCGGCATCTCAAACCACCATAAATTCTCTAGATAACCCAAAGCATGACTACAAAAAAACAAGTAGTAGGTATGATTTTAACTAAAGAATAAATTTCTTTAGTGCCATTATTTATTGCTAAATTAGGTATTAGGTACATACTTATTACAAAATTTGCCTTCACGTGCTAAGCCTGCACTTTATGAGTTGGGTTACTTCGGCATTATAATATATGATTTGTGTTAGTGGTTCAATTCTTAACTAACCACAACTGGAAGAATCTATTCCACTAAAAAATCCACTAACCACTAAAACCAATATTTTCCCGGTAAAACACATGTCTAAACCACCAGGTATAGGGGAAAATCCATTAAGTTGGCAACACTGCCCAATACACACCTATGACATCGCTCAGACTGCCCATTCGTTCGCGGATGAAGCACCGTGTTTTAAATTTTGATGCCTAACTTTAAGAGCTCTTTTGCCTCGGTTGTGTTATGAATTTGTGATGTTCATAGTTGGATGGGCATATGTGCCAAGTAAAATTAAGTATGCCAATATGCGCGGTTGATCGCACTCGGCCTTCAGCGGAATGACCATTTTCCGTCGATTTTTCTTGCGCTGTACTTTTCTATTTGCCAAGGTCTGGGTATGGGAAGTTATGTTTGTTATGTCATTACGTGTCGATGTTTAGTTACAATGTCTGGCGTATTGTGAGAATTTATTTGGGAATTGTTACGAGATTTTTTGCCTTTTGGTTTGGGTTATCTATCCTGTGGTGTCGGGTTTAGAAAAACACCTCTCCATTTCCTCCGTGGTTATTGTTAGAGCCTAGGCGACTAAGAAAGGAAGGAGATGTGGTTATGGTGCATTTTAGATGTCAGGCCAGCAACTTGCCACTATTATAAATTCCGTCATAGACGGAATTATCCAATCTTTATGCAAGGACATAAATTAAATTTGAGAAATACATATTTTTATTACAATGTAATAAAGTAAATTTTGGTTAAAATAAAACCGATTTAAAAACAATAACTTATAACATTACTAATGCCAAATTTGTTCCGTCGGCTACCAATCTCAATTCGCCCCATCTGGTATTATAGTCGAGTAATAAAACACCAATACACTTAAACAAGTGCATTAATCTACCAACAATGGACACACGCCGCCCAGCGGGATCCATTGTGCCCCACAGGTAAAGATGCCCTTAACTCCTGTCAAAATAGTGAATGCGCCGCTTTGTCGCGCTTCACAGGGCACGGAGGGTGCGAAATCCTTTATTCATGGTATTGTATTAATGTGTATAGCGGATTTGATGTTAATTTTGGGTACAATTTGAGAGAAATAATGTTGATATTGGAAATAAATTACTCATGGAGACTTTTTTGAAATGCTTAAAATTAGGTATTGAAGTTTTTTGAATCTTTTAACAAAGGATGTCTTCGTTATTATTTTGGATTTTTAATAATATTTGCTGAAAATGGTTGTCTCTACGGCTATAACAGGGATAAATATTACAAATTTACTTTAAAATCACGGTTAAAAGCACCTATACTTAATACATACATAATTAATCATACCTGCAAACCAAAGCATAATAATATTAATTTACGCGGGGTTAGTTTTTCAAAAACAATCGCATTTTTAATTTTATGTGCAATATTTAAACTACTGTAGATATTATTATTTTCCTAAAGTTTTAGCATCAATTTATAATAATATTGCTGTTTGTCTGATTCTTCAATGAAAGACGCATTGAACGTACGAAAACGGCTAGCGTGCTAGCTCCCAACAATTTCAAATGAAGAATAATGTCAGTCTCTTCCATCTACAATCAATCCTGTTCCCTTGATCCATTCACCCCCGTATCGGTTACAGGTACGTGGGGCACAATGGACCGCACGCGCGGAACTAATGCCGACTAAGCAGGGGTTGCCTGTAATCGGGCAAAGCTTTGCTAATGGACTTAGTATTGGTTTGGGGTCTATGTGCACTTTGGTCATTTTTAGGGTTGGGTAAAGGGTGGAAAAGGGACCTCGTTACTGAGATGTCCGGACGGATGTCTGTCGCCAGGTTGTCTTACGAGGGCTAGCTAGATTGTTGAAATTTTCACAAATTATGTATTTGTTTTGCCGCTATGACAACAAAAACTTATTAAAAATAAATAATTATTTACGGTTACAACGATCGTGATTTTTTTGCAGTTCTTGGTACAGAACCCTTCGTGCGCGAGTCCGACTTGCACTTGGCCTTTTTTGATTCTATTGAATGTCTGTATCAATAAATTAGTAAGCCCTCCGTGTGGGAAATAGGAAAGAGAAAATGGGTTAAGGTATGTTTTAGACGACGGACAACTTGTAATTATTACATCTCTTAACGTAAAATTAAAAAATACGGTAGAATTTGCGTTTCGTCTGCTCTGACCATCTCATTGGAAATACAGGAGTGATGTATGTATATGGGTTGTAGCCATCGCGGCTCAAAGAAAAATAACTACGGAATGGTCTGAAAAATGTCAAGCTAAATTTGACGTTAGTTCATTCAAGGCCCAGTTCTAACTATATGCCCTGTTTAAACCGTAATGCAGGGGAGTAATAGCAAAAATCTATGCAGTTACCTGCAGTTCGCGGGCAAAATCGGCCAATTTGATGCAAGTGGGGCCATTAAAGGCAATCATGGCCGGTTCACTGTTATGTCAACATTGTCAAGTGTCATTAGGCGAGGGCTAGGCTGTGTCAATTGTGACAGAGTGACCCTTTTGTGAAGCAGGGTACGTACTTGCAGCGCTATTGTCTAACAGACCAAAAATCTACATCGTATTTAATTTGACAGTTGAAACCAAAAATGTTTCAAGTTCAAAGCGATTTTTGGTTTCGACTGTCAAATTAAAAACAAAGTAGATTTTTGGTGCGTGCGCTGCTGCTTAAACCTCGATGTAGTGGAGGGATTGCTAAAGTCAATAAAAAACTTATTTTAATCTACAAAATGAGGCAATACTGATAACTCATAAGTAAAAAGTATTAAAAAGTAGACTCATCCTGAAAGTGACTTTTACCGGTTAAGCCTAATAAAAATAAAATAATATTAAAAACGTGAATGTAGGTAAGGTACCCTTTTTATTTCGCTATGAGCGTCTCACGGTAGTTTTATGTTTATAAGAACACTTAAGAGGAAATATGCCGGCATGGATTTAGTCACAGTTCTCGAAGAGTATTCCCCGAAATTCAAAATCAGTTTGGATCGTTTCCATTAGGGATCTATGTTTCGCACAGTTTGGGGTGTGATTTTGGTGCGTTAGGCTGTCATCCAACAAATAAATGAAACCTTACTAGTAGTAGCCAATTAGCTGACCAACAGTAATTTACCTAGATATACTGATGATTTTTTGCGCATTAGTCTTAAATCAACATAAATCATCCTTCTTCGGCGTAATTGCAAGACAATCGGGTTTGACGTTAACAATCGGCAGTAAAATGATTGTTAGCATCGATGTCACCTTGTCCCAGTGAGGGTGTGGGAAAATTGAAGCCTAAGACAGAGATCATAGACTAATGAAGAGAATTGCATGGCTCTGAGAGTCTGTGAGTCTTTAGTTATGGAGAGAGAACGCTCGGAATTTCTTTGCGTGAGTAAATCCATAATATAAATTCGCTAAAAACTGGAGCTGCCAGGATACATACATACATATTCTCACGCCTGTATTCCCAAGAGGGGTAGGCAGAGCACGTGAATTCAAAAATCCAGTGCCACTTTTAGCAGTTTCAGGGTAACCAGATGGTTAAACGTGATATTGCAGTGACAGGTTGCTAACCCATCCCCCACAATACACTAACCCTTTCCCAGAGTCGGCTCTTACAACACCCACGGGAAGAAAGTGGGAGGTGCTATTCCAACCCGGCACCACACGGGTCAGGATAGCTTGAAGAATATGTACCATCAAACCAATCCATTTTCGACCTACCAGAGAACTTGACATTTTTTACCTAGGCGTAACGTCACAAGCCACTCCGGAAGTTTGATGATCTATACCTTTGTCGATGTTTAATTAAAAACCATGTGTCTCATATTTTTCCTTTATCTAACTAACGGACTAATTAGAATTAATGACGTCAACATCGTTATTCTCATGTTGTATCAATTCTTGTTGTGATGGGTGATAGTTTGCTCTTAAATTGTGGAGGACAAGACCACAAGTAACATACAATCCCAATAGATAGGTCCAACTTTGAGAAATGGGTCATTCAAAATACCAACGAAACGTGAAATCGTGGTTTTGTGGGTATAAAGTTTGTGCTCTGCCATCGCTATTTGGGAATGCAGACGTGATTTTTCTGTGTGTTTATACGAGTGTATAAGTATTTACTATCTACAACAAAGAAGAGTTGTAACTATGTAATTGAACGTGACAAAATTTCATTAATTTCAACAAACGTTTCATTTCATTTCAAAAGTTGTTAAAATAAAAATATCCATCACGTCAACTAATCCCTGTCACCCCAAGCTTTCCAACTGATTTAAAACACCAACAAACAATTTATCTTTAAATCCACAAGAAATTCTTCGTTAATTAATTCCTCTCAATTTCGCCTGGACCGAAAAAAAAGAGCTGACATAACGGTTGGTTTAAAAGGGCGTATGTGTGTGGATATTGAATGCAGTTACGACGTTTTAAGAGCCAGGTAACAAAATGAGAATGCGGCGTAACGCTCGATCTGCTGACCAATAAAAAGTATGATCAGTATGCGATTAATTTTAGTATTGGGTCCCGTAGGATTTTTTTAATGGGTGATTTAAACACTTGATGTAAATTACCGCTGCTTGCAATAGTTTTGTTTTTTGAGAATACTGAAAAAGACATGAATCGATTACCTAGGTAGATACAATAAGAAATTATTTTTTTATGTAATATAAATGTGCGGCGTCTGTATGTCTAGCATTATATAGCGCGAGATGATAACAATTGTAATTGTTTAACTAGAAATGTCAGAAAATGACTTTCGTTGCTGTGCGATGCATGGTTGGAAGGATTTTTTTGAACGATTTCTACAAGAAATAAACTCGACTCTTTTAATTTCGTTGCAAATTCTAAAATAGTTTTCTATAGAATTACTTCTTCATTTCTTTCACGAACTATAACTTCGGTTAGGCAGAAAAAACGAAACGTCACATGAGGAAATACATGCGTAGCAATTTTTAGCACATTTAAATATTTTCATTTAGATAAAAGAGGTATAATAAATAGGCACATAGTAACAAGTTGCTAGCCTATCGCTTAAAACACAAGCAATTTTCCTTAGTCGCTTCTTGCGACATCCACGGAAAAATTTGAGGTGTCATTTAAAATCCGATACCACACAGGCTAAAAAAAAAACAAATGCGAGTAATGTCGTACTTTTTTGTTTCACGGTACCCTAAAAATTCCAGACCGGATCCGAACGGCGCGGCACAGTAGTAGCAACTTGATCCTTGGATTATACATGGTGTTCGGAACAGTTTAGCGGTTAGGGAGGCAACCGCTAACAAACAAATTCGATTCGCTTCGTTGTACAAGTTAGTGAATTAGTTTGTCGGGTTAATGATTTGGTTTTGTCGTGGGAGTTACTGGCATGAGTATTCTATTGGCGCCCAGCAGGGCATAAGTCGGTCAACTATTTGTTAAACTCTATATCTTAATTTTGAATAGGCTTAGAGATGTTTAGCTTACAAATTAATGATGTGAACAAAAAATATACGTCAATTTATTTCATTCAGTCACTCTTTATATCAGTCCAGATCCAAATGTATCTTTACCTCTATACCTCTTTCTCGGGCATAGATTCGCTCACTGCGATGTTATTTGCTCGTTTGATCTAACCACCTTATTGTATAGACCTCACTCTTTCATAGAATCATGGCATTTGCCACACAATTTTACTTAGATTTGCTCGTACAATGGCTCACTATCTGTACACACACATGCGCTATCCACGCGTCTTTGGATGAGCGAGAGCAAGTGAAAGAAATTGATTGACGAAACTGATGAGCTAGCATTATGCAATGATACATTAACACAAAAATATCACCTTTCTTTGGACGAGCTGCTGATATAATGACCGAAACGAGTGATATTTCTCAGTGCGCGAATGATATATAAACTCGCTACCAAAGCTGTATAAATACAGCATATATAAGCATATTCTAATAAAGATATTGCTATAATAATAAAGAAAATATCGTTCGTACTATTGGCTTCCAGCCTACCGAATATAGTGATCGACAAATCGAGGCCGGGGCGGAACCGTCGTCATAGCAACGACAATAAATTACTATTTCATCCCTAGATAGCGAACTACACCGTGTTGAAGGTGTGGCTCTTAACAAGATTTGTAAGTAATCTGCTGTGTCAATGCGCAATTTATTTGGTGAAGGCGTGACTGACACTTAAACATATTGTTGTTTTGTCATAGGGTTGTCGCTAGGCCTATAGGGAGGAACCACGCCTTTTTCAAGATGGAAGACCTGAAATTATGTGGAGGATTTTCCTCGTAAAAGAAAATGCCGGTTTTCGACGTATTTTCACAGAATTCTAACGCTAATTTCCGTTATAATTCAGAGGTATTACAGGGCTTTTGTTTTGAAAAGGAATAAGGTAATTTTTGAGCTGTTGTGCGGTCGATAAGCGAGCGAAAATTGTCTTTTAAATTATATGGAATATATCAAACCTACCAACGTTTTATTTTAACATTATATGCAGAATTCCATTCTCGTTTAATATAAAAAATCGTACTGTATGTAGGATAAAAATTTTACGTATTATTTAATGCATTGTACTTACGAAGTCTGTCTAAAACCGGTAGTGTCAAATTATAAATTCACTAAAATACTCTTTATTATTTCAATAAAATCAAACAAACAAAGTGAAAGCCTTTGAGTTTATAGAGTTAAATAAATCCCAGTTAAACCAATAAAGGGTTTTATTAAATGAAAACCTATTGGATTTGCAGTCGGCGGCATTTTGTGGCGATTAAGGACGGCTGCTAGCGAGCAGTTAGACCGCTGCGGTTTGAACGTTACTTTTTGTCTCAGTGTTAAGTATTTGCCGTGTGGTATTAGGTTTTAGAGTGACATCTCTCGATTTCTTCCGGTGAATATTATAAAAGACGACTCAAGAAATACATTAAGGTATATTTCAGGCGACAGGCTAGCACCCTGTCACTATTGTAACTCTTAATTTAAGTGCCTACGAAACCTGAAATAGTCATGGTTTTAAATGAAAGAAAAAAAAAGATTCATACAACACTTTTTTTGAATTTAACAAAAACAATTTGTGTGCTCTGACTACCCCATTTGGGAATACAGGCAGGATGTTTGTATACACGTATATTGCTTCGACTTTTACCAATTGCGCTGTCGCGTCGCTCGGTTTACTTGCAACCCGGTAAAGGTAGCGGTTAACCCGTTCAGTGTGCAGCCCGCCCAACCCTTCCCCAGCTAAATACGGCTTATTCGATTAGCAACTGATTGAATTAAGGTGAACGCACCTTGCCTAATGGACTGGGCTTGCATAGGGTCTGGTTTCATTACGTTTAGTTGTGGTTATTTTGATTTATTGAGGGACTAGTCGAAATACCCACCCTAAGTTTAGAATAACACTTCTCCTTTCCATAGATGTCGTGGGAGAAGACTAGGAAATGTAAAGGTATGATTTGGGCGACAGGCTGGCAACAACCCGTTTCTTTTTTACATACCTACACACAATCACACCCGATTTCCAAATGGGATAGGTAGACGAAATCATCATCATCATCATCATCAGCCTATATACGTCCCACTGCAGGGCACAGGCCTCCTCTCAGTATGAGAGGGCTTGGGCTATAGTTCCCACGCGGGCCCAGTGCGGATTGGGAACTTCACACACAACGTAAGACGAAATCATGGTTATGACTATTTCACGCTTCGCAGCCACTTCCAGTATAATTTTAGGTTTGAAAACAGATGTAAGAGCTAGTGTAATAGTGACTGGTTGCTAGCCTGTCGCCTTAAGCACACCTTAACGGCCTTAACCTATTTCTTGAGTCACCTCTTAGGACACTGACGAAAGTAATGGAGTAGTGTTATTCCATCCCGACACTACACGTCTCTTTTTTACATCCATATTCATATTACATATCCTCACGCCTGTATTCCTAAAAGGGTTAGGCAGAGCACATGAATTCAAAAATTCAGTGCCACGTTTAGCAACTTCAGGGTAACCAGATGGTTAAACGTGATATCGCATTTACATCTTTTTACATCTTTCATAAATGTTTTAACCTAAAATCAAACGTGATATCTAGCCCGATAAAGTTTTGGATGTTCATGCTAAGGTTCAATGAAATCACAACCACAACGTATAGACACCTCAAATTTAATAAGACTAATTAAAACAAATGGGTTCGTGCATTTCAGTGTCCATCATTTAATTTAATAAAATATTTACACATAATTTTATATCATCATTTTTATTGCACCCTGTATTTCTATGTTAAGGTTGTCCGAAATAAGACTAACTATGTGAAACCTTTTTTAGTGACTTACGAATAGTCGCTTATGAAAGAGTAAAAAAAAATCCCATTGTCATCTTTCATTCGCTAAACTCTACCGTATGAAGTGTCACACGGTCGTAAGTTCGCAACGCAGGAAGAACCACCTAACTTCATTAAGCAATAAAAATCTAATTGAAATCAATACTTTATACTCAACAATCGACTTCTAGGAAAATAACCACCGGCTCATCACAGAACAATGTATCTGGGTTAACTTTTTACAGCGCTTCGAACAAAGGCATTATGCTGTTTTAGTATTTTTCTCAATTGTATGAGTAATTATAAATGATTGGTGAGGTGTGGTACCTCTGGCAGCGGGAAGACAACGCCTGAGCGATTAGCGTGTCGTCACTTCGCCCGTCCCTATTAAAATAGTCGGATCTGCAAATCAGCAACTTTACAGGAGAGCGATTCAAAGTATGTTTTGCTTATAT
>BHDV01064005.1:239313-284641 GCA_005406045.1 Adoxophyes honmai
CCGTAATTCAGGGTCCATTAATGAAATAAACAGAAAATGGCAGATTTGCAGATCCGACGATTTTAATAGGGACAGGCGACTTGTTTTTTGTGACGTCGCTAATTGCGTTCGAATTTCAAATAATGCAAAATGGCGGTGCATAATGTTTATGATGTTTTATTGTTTCGTTATTACATCACAAATAAGGTTAGGTTGAGCGTGACTGTTTGTTATTGGCGCTTAATTGATGTAAGTATTTGAATAAGTTTCTTAAAATGGTACTGTATTTTGCATAAATACCATTGGCACTTAACGGTTAATTTTAAAATTCTTGGTGACGTGAGCTTATTAGGCATGTTGTGTGGAATTAATAGGCTCTATTCTGATTCTAAAATAATGATAGTCTTTTGATGATGATAAATTTAATGATAAATTTTACTTACAGATTAAATTATCTTTACAATGGTACTTTGGCTTATGAGTTAAGCTTAATATTAATACAGTAGAATCCAGATCCAGATTAAATAAAACCAGGGGTATGCCGTTTAATCGAAAATTCAGATGATTGCAAATATCAAAGCAACTCAAACAATGTTTATTTTTTATTTTTTTACATAATGTAATGGGTTCCACATGCGTCTAGACTCAAGATAGTATGATAAATAAGTAATGAGACCTAGAGTACACGGTCGGAAGCGGGAATAAACTGTCGTAACATGTCTCGCTGAGTCTCATGTAGTGCCGAGACTAATGAGACTAGATAGTCGGATCGATGTTCGGATAGTCGAGATTCTACTGTATTTCAAGAGATTGGGTTGTATTGCAGGTACTATATAAGCTACATACATTTAGAGACACTGCTGGATATAACCATGACACTGAGTATGATCCTCGGCCACTATCATCTAGCTCTTGCTAGCAGCCTTGCAAAGAACATCACTCTAACCGAGAATCTGAGTTCTACACTACGAGTACGTTTGCCAATTTTCCACAGATATCCATGTACGGAAAGCTGCAGAGAAAAGTAACCCCTAGTGATGAAACATTGTATGGGTTGGGGATCACATTTCTCTGCAGCTGACTGTACCATGTATCAAATAGACACAGCTATCCTTGCAAACTTTTAACTTAACAATGTATATTAAGGTTAGGATTGAATCGAAAGTTACAAAGGCAAGTTTTCCGAGAATAAAATTAAAATTTAAAAGCTAGTATTCCCGCCAACACTGCGGCCACACCCTTTCAGAAGATTATGAATTATGCAAATGTTAAACTTTAAATAATCCAACTAGAGTAGAATGCCCGGGTGCTCAAAAAAACAACCCTCGCGGTGGCTCATTAAAGTAATTAGTTTAATACCCCCATTACCATTTGAACCAAGTTTAGAATTTAAAAAAGTTGACAACCTACATTGCATTAAGCGACAGAGTATGAAAAGATTAAGGTATGATTTCTATCTCAACCGCACGCAGCAGTTGCAACGCAACGTAACGTGTTGTCAACATTGAAGAATTCTTTATGCATACAGGGTGACACATAAGTCATAAACAGAAATATTTGTTTCCTACACAGTATTTCAAGGCATATTCATCTCACTAACACTGAAGAAAAATAGATGAACTTTAATGATAATCGTAGCGTATTAGTTACTTTTCAATTTGTGTTACTGTTCTTACCAGCTGCTACAAAGAGGTTGAATGTTTAATCTATGACGACAGTTTAACGTAGCAAAAAGGGTGACCATCAAACTCTGTAAAGTAGAAACATACATACATACACACATAAACCTCACGCCCTATTCGCTGCGGGGTAGGCAGAGACAACAGAGCGCTATTCGCTCCTATTTCAGCATACTTCTCTCGCTTCACTCACATTCTCCACTCTCTTCATACACGCTAGACGAGACGGTTTCGGGTACTTCTAATTTGGCCTCTCTTTAGAACATCGCCAATCTGGTCGATGTATGTTCTTCCAGGGCGTCCTAACACACTTCCCTTGTAGACTTGTTTACACGCCCTGGCTTCATCCATTTTCTCCAAGTACCCAAACCACCAAATGAAAACAGGTGACTGTCAATGAAATCATCTGCGAGTAATTTTTTAATTGACAATAATTATAAGTGGCCAGTTCGAAAAACAGTAATTTGATCGATAAAGACCCAGTGCAATGAAGATGGAAAAAGCTACATTGCCAAGATAATTCTGTCGGACATAGTTCACATAACTTTTCACACCTCTGATGAAGGCAATTACCATAGCCATGTCAATTGAGAACTGCATTATTGTAAAATATGGACATCGGTTTATAATTACGGTTTTTCAACAACTTTCAACAACTTGCTTATTTGTTTTTTTTTATGGCACAGTTTTACTGTGCACAATAATAATCAATTGGCAATAAAATTACGTAGAATTTATCTTATTCTTCCTTTGATCTTGAAAAAAAACTAGTAACTGAAAAAAAGTTATGCGATCATAAAAATTATCGTGGAACATGAAATTTTATTTTCACTATTTTCAACTTTCCGCGATAACCTTCAATACTGATTTGGCGCTTGGGTAATTATATAATGTACTGTAAAGTATATTGCATAATAAATGCATAGTTAGGTGCAAAACAGATGGCAGGGTTGCTAGCCTGTCGCCTAAAGCATACCGATTTCCTTCGTCGTCTTTTAGGAGATCCACTAAAGAAATGGAGAGGTCAAACTAATATGGATAGAATAATACTTCTTCATTTTCATGGCTTGGAGTATGTTTTAGGTAACAAGCTAGCAACTGTTACTGTAATGTTGTACCTGTGTAATCTTGAACCAAAAACTGTGCCAAAAAGTGATTGCGAAACAAGAAATAGTTTTGTCTATGTAACGTTTCATATGCTATCTAATAAACTCCTTACGTTGAAACACACACGTTAGCACACAAATAGTAATATTCAGTATCTATTTAAAACTAATTGCAGTATAATCCTTAACAATTACCAGCGAAGGGTCGGCCATTTTAGCCGAGCTGTCAAAACGTCGCGGTGAATTAAAAACATGCAACGTGCAATTTCTACCTCGTAATAAAACTGACGTACCGAGTTAAGACTTTGAATTCTAATGTGAAGTTGATGTAATAATTTGTTGTTTTTCAAAGCTTCACATAATTTATTTGAACTTTTCAAGGATTATTCGATATTTATACCGTCATTGTTTTTTTCCTTTTGCGATTGGCCACAACAAAGGATTTTAAGCTGCCTTGGAAAGTTGTGCAGAATTGAAAAAAGAAAGAAATAATTTATTAATAATTGTTAGCTTAAACAATATTTTACTCGGCAAAGTTTTTGTACCTACTTTAGTGTATTTAAATTCAGACAAAATGTCGCTGTTACGATTTCACGTAAATCCTCAATCGATAGCTATTGAGATTGTTGCACAGTTGTATGGAAAAGTATAATTTTTTGAACACATCTTTCTCTAAGCGACCGTTGTTTCGGATCGGATATGATCTCGTTAGTTATTAGTTCTAATGATTATTTACCTTCGCCAGTATAATTTAGTACTGATGCATCGAGTTTCTTTCAGTTTCACTCATTCTGACTCGACTCAACACATTGCCTGCGAAACTGGCAATTAAAAAAACTATTTCGCACGTACTGTTTTTTATTTTAATTGATCAGGGTCGAGTTCATTCAATAATAAGTACCCAGGTGCCTCATACGCACTATTATCTATACCTAACTATCTTTATCGTTTACGTGCAAGCAAATGAAAATAATGATCTAGATCACACATGCAAATTTTGATCAGCTCGTATAGTAACAAAGGGCAGTGTATCATTATGTTCCGCAATGACGTGTCGTTAGTGCCTCGAAATGCACCACATGTGATGCACGCGCAGGGAAAGTGTTAAGTTCAAGAATGTCGCTTAGGTCAATTAGCGTTTTACCAATTGCGTATCTATTTACTTGTAAGATTTTTTTGGAATTACGTTATATTTTAAAGCTCGCTCATTGTTTTTTAATAAACAATTAAGGCACATTGACAATAACGTGTTAATGTTACGTGTTGTTTTTTCAGTGTGGTGTCGGGATAGAATAACACATTTCCATTTCTTCCGCGGATGTCAGAGGCGACTAAGGAAAACTGGTTTAGGTATTCAGGCTAGCAACTTGTCACTCTTATACCCCTTCCATGTGTTTTCAAAAACCTTAACTTATAGAAGTGGCTGCGAAGCGTAAAAAGGACGTCGCGTTTTGTGTGCTCTGCCTACCCTATTTGGGAACACAGGCGTGATTGTATGTATGAAAACAATTATTAAAAATTATGTTGCATTCAGTACGCTGACCTGTCTAAGTTTCAAAGCAGCTTTAAAATTTAATCGCCCCCCACTTAGTAAGCAGAGGGGGAGTGAAGCTCAAACATTGTGCTTACAAAATACACCCTGACTATAAAGTAATAACCAGCCTTAGTTTGCAAACACCAATTTGGGAGGTGGCGCGAGTAAAAGGCGGAAGCGTTATTACTTAGTAACATTTTTACATGTACATAGTTTTAAAACTGTTCAGTCCAGTGCCCTTGTAAGTTACATTTATTTTGAGAAGAAGCTGTTAGATCATAAACGGGTCTGTTTGAATTTTTTGGGACTAAGTATAGAAAAAAAAACGACTCTTCGATTAAATTCATGACATGAGTTTTAGTTCTTTGGGAGTAAATTTAAATGATGCTGTGTTCATTCGTTTCATTGTTTTTTTGACGATGGTCACTTGAAATTGCTTTAGAAACATGCATATACAGAGGCGCTTTAAGACAGTGCAGAATTAGATCAGAATAATACAAATGCTTTTCCATCAAACTAGTTCATATTCTGAGTTAAATTACGAGAAAATATCCTTTCAAATTTTTCTCAATTGAAATCAGTATATATTCTTACAATAAAAACAAGAAACTCTACGAAAGTTTTTAGATGTACACATTCAAATCATAGCATTTTTTGCACTCTTTAAAATTGGCACCAATTTGCAAATCTGCGAATTTTATAAATGGTTGAAAACTAGTTGTTTCACCACGAGTGATGGTTCAATGGAGTTGATTCGAAGCTACGAGGATCTGAAACGATATCACCTCCAGTCATGCAAATAACCTATTTGAATTTATAATTACACTGATACTTTTATATTAGCATATTGTTGCTTCGAGCTTCTACTAAAGTAATGTTTATTATCTTGGTTTATTGCACCATTAAATTATTTTATTGAGCATAGTTTTTGTTTAGCGAATGAAACGCTTAAATTTTAGCAAATAAATGCAACTTAGATATTATGAAGGCCAAAAGATAAATCAGGGTTGTAAAATTAATAAATACCATCATTAAATCAAGTTTTGAAATGACTGCTACTTGTAACAATAAAATTAAAGTTAGTTAATTACATGTTTGCAATAATACAAACCTCGGAAATTTCATATAGCCAACCAGCTTACTGGAAGGTTACTTTACACGATTTCTTCAAAATTACTAACTCTAATATAGCGAACTATCTAAACACTGCACTAAAATTACTTTAAAACATAAACTCTTTCATCCAAATCAGCCACAGCTTTACCTACTATAAACAAGAATTACTTCTCCACCTTAAAAAAAACTAAACTGAAAACATTGTGGAGTCGAGTTTATAACAAATCCCTCTTCTTTTCTTCTAAAAACGTATTAAGAGGCGGCTTAATAGGGCTAGACATGCATTAGGCAACTTCACATCTTGCCACTTTTGTACCTACTAACTTAAAGTCTAAAAATATTCTGGAAGCGGCTGTAAACCTTGGAATTGTCTAGGTTTTGATTTTGTAGCGTTTCGTATGCTCTGCCCTATTTGAGAATACAAGCGTGATGTACGTATGTGAACAAAAAACTCGAAAAAATGACTTCACTTTCTAGCCACGCTCCTAAAAACCCGCTCGCCGCTCCTGTCAAGACCACGCGTTATCCCCCACACAATCTCTATCCTATTAATCGTAATAAACCATCGTGGATTCGCATATAAATTTGCATAATTAATATTACTAATTAATGCTAAAAAACATTGCTGGCCGTAATAACAGTGTGGGACTCGGCTCCAACCGATTACTGCACTTTTTTCACTAGAAAGTGGATTCTTGGGTGAAAGAGTTGTATTTGTAATTATTGAGGACTTTGAATGGTTTGTTGTCATGAATGTGTGGACAATGAGTGTATGCTTGGATCGTTAGCTGTGATACGTTAATAATGGTTACCAAATGGACCTGCGGATTGAGGACTTCACACACAATATTGGATTACTCGCTGTGTGTTGTTCTTCAAGATGTTTCTTCACAAAATACAGTCAAACCAAGTTAAGTGATACGTACCTAAATGTGATTGAAGTAATTTGTTTCAATTATAATTCATCTGAAATAAATGTTTTCTTTCTTCTTTATTTCATTCGTTGCTTACGACACTTCTTTGTGGTTTTTCTGGTTTTTTTGGTTGCATTATGTGCAAAAACGTTTAAGTAATACTTTCACTCTTTCATGGGTAACTACTTTAAATAATAAAAATGTATGTTTTTATGCAAAGTATCAAACAAAGTATTTTAACGTTTCCTATCTCTCTTACTTATTTTGTAGTTTACAATTTAATTAAAGAGGTAAATAATAGTACGATGAGTAGACCGACGCCTAAAGCATCCTACCTTATTTCCTTAGTCGCCTCTTACGACAACCATGGAAGAAATATACTTTAGGTGTTATTCTAAACCCAACACTAATGTGTATTCTCTGAAAAGCTATAAACTTCATTGAAAACTGTTCCAGTAAATAACAATAGTAAATGCCACTCAAAATTAAAAACAACGGATATTGTCAATAGTCTCTCACAATTGACACGTTTTTTGCTTTCACATACATCCTATTGTCTACAAACAACGTTACCTGTTCAAGCGGCGGTTTTTGCAACTAAAATAATGCTCATACATTTTTGATTGAGTTGTATGCCAGTGGCGCCACAACGAGCTGCATAAATATGTTGGTTTTCCAAGACATTGGATGGAAGGAAGACCTTGACAGTATTGAATGAATGATTGTTCTAAACGAGAGCAAAAACGAATTAACATGACTTTGGCACATTCATGCCTTTGATTTAGTGTTATAAAAAATTTAAGCGTGTATTGTGTGATTCTCCTAGATTTTTAATTGTTTGGTGTCAAAAATCTCACTTAGAAATATTTCCAAAGTGATTTCTGTTGACATACATACAATTACGCCTGCTCTAAAATGGTATAGGCAGAGTACACGCAAGGTGATAATGACAAAACCATGATTATGACTATCACGCTTTGCAGCCACTTCTATTTATCTAGTTCTCGTTATTCTAGACCTGACACCACACAGGAAAATACAGGTAAATTACAAGTCTTCAAAATAATGAGCTTTTCACGTAAACTGTATATTTAATCCAGTATGCAAAGTAAAAACGCAGTATTCAAATTGTAAACAGAATTGATTACCTAAACCGTACCATTCGACTACGAAATTCCATCCAATTCGTACGCGTCACAGATCTATATTATAGAATCGACCGCTATGTAGCCTTTGCGGGAAAGAAATGGAAATCGCGACAATCACGAGCTAGAGCAGGATGCAGCCTGCGCTGAGAACAAACCACGCCCCCTTTCTTGCTTCTTAGGGTGATTCTCCTTGGGGATAGTTGTACGTATATTATAAAAGTTGGCATTAAACGTAGGGTGAACGTACCTGCATTGGGGGTAGTCAGAATTTTTGGGGTGGCACGTAATTGGCTTGCACGTGTCTGAAAGAATTGTATTTTGGTAGGGAATTGAAAATAATGCGAGCATTTGGAAATTCGGTGAATAGAATGGAAAAGTTAAGGGAACTTTATAGGGGAGTTTTGTTACGAATCGTCGGTTGGTAGACATGATAATGGCTGTGATTACTTTATTTGATTCAAATTAAGTTTGTTTCATATTGACTCAGACTAAACTAATTTGCTAAATTGCTGTTATTCCCCCATTAACTCTAGATACTAATATTGTAAATACGAAAGAAACACTATCTGTGTCCTTTTCATGTTTCAATTGCCGAGCTGATTTTGACGCGGTATGAAGTTAGTTTGAACTCAAGGAATAAAAAACACTTTTTATCCTGAAAAAAAATTTTAGTTAACACGTGATTTTTTTAGTTTTGAGTTGGCAGGAATAATAGTAACGAGTTGCTAGCCTGTCGGCTAAAATATACATTAACCTAATTCCTTAGTCGCCTCTTACGACATCCACAGAAGAAACGGCAAGGTGTTATTCTAAATCCGACAACACACGAATAAACGGGTGGTCATTATTGTATCTCTGTTATTTAATTTGTATTTATCCCATACATACCTCTACTAAAAACGTCTCCGTGACATAGAAGAGCCACGGTAACATCCCCTAACCCATTTGGAAAAGCGCAATATTATAGTAATTCTGTTAATTAAAAAACTACTATATTCGTCACCGCTATCTCCTATGTCGTGCTGTACCCATATTATTCCAACACCCTTGCCCTTTCAGACCCTAAGTTACAGTGTGACAGATAATTACAGGTCACGCGAGCGATGGGCAGCGGGTTCGAACCCGGTAGAAAAAACTTTTGTTACCAACGGAAGTTTTAAAGGCTTGTGCAAATAGTGGCAGTGAGGATTGTACCTTGCCGTATCTTCATACGTACATACATACCATTAGGGGTCTGGTAGCCCTAGAATATAGTCGTAATGTATATGTATATGTGCCATCGCGAACCGGGATTGTTGAGCCACTTACCTATGTTTGTAACTTGGTCGTGTAATACTAATCCAATAGCTAACATCTAGTCGGTTACATCGGTCATTGATTACACGTCTAAATTGCGAACAGTGGCAAGTGGCTCAACAATCCCTGTCCGTGACTGTACGTAAAAAGGAACCACGGCAAGGCAAATTGGAACTACAATTATTTGTAGCTGTGCAGAGCACACGAAACGTGACGTAGATATATACTTCGCTTCGCAACCATTTCTAGCATAATTTTTGGTTTGAAAACGGAAGGAAGGGGTAGTTTAGTGACAGGTTGCTAGCCTGTCGCCTTAAGTATACCTAAACCCATTTCCTTAGTTGGCTATTTCGACATCCACGGAAGAAATGGAGAGGCGTTATTCTAAACCTAACACCACACGGGAAACTATTGCTAGTTTTAAGTATAGTTTAATTCATTTTGTGTATCTTTGTCACGCTGTATAAGTTGTAATGTCGTTTGTAAAAAACTTACACGACATTACGAGCTTGATTTAGGAACTTCATAGCAATTCGTTTATTGTGATGCTACTGTAAATTTTGGATTTTCATGTCGTTTTTTTTCATAGCTTTTGATTATAGACCTCTAAATCATTTAAAATTATGTTTCAGCAGTTTTGTCTAGAAATTTCTGTTAATGTTTGACTCAAAAACTATAAATAAATTTAATGTTTATGTCATTATTTTAGAATTGAAATAAATAGAACAAGTCTATTAAGTGTTTATTCTTCCTCACGTTCCCTTCTATCCCTTCAAGGTAGTCTCCAGCAAAGAGCAAAGAAAAATCGGTGACTCACAAAAAAAAGCGAGTTTCCTAAAATCCAACATGGCAAAACAATATTTTAACAATCCATTAATTAATAATTTTATTATACCGTTCATGTTATTCGTACCGTGTGACTTTAAAACTATCATGTACGCCGCGGGTTATAGCTTCTTCGGTCTCCAGACACCGGCAATTAAATATATCGTTAACTTGAAATAACAATACCAATAGAATTATTGCCTACAGTTATTTTGTTCCTTTATATGTTAATTGTTTAACTATTAAATTTGTTGAACTGGAAAAAATAGTACTTATTAGCAGCCTTAGAAAAGGCCAGGTCGTCGTAAAATTTAACGTCTTGTAAGCTTTTGAAGTCTCTTGTTACAATAAAGATGCCTGAGGCAGTACGGTATAACTGTCACCGCAAAATAACAAGATCCGCAAGTTTTTAAATTTCCTTTTTTTCTAGAAAATTTATAAACTTCGGTAAGATTCCAAACGAGAGACAAATTGTATTATTTTACGCCCACATTTTCGTAAAATTTTCAATTTAGGTTAGGTTAGATTAGTTTAGGTCAAATTAAGTTTTGTTATGTTAGATTAGGTTAGATTAGATTAGATTAAATTTTGCGAAAATGTTTTAGTAAAAAAAATGTCTCCCGTTTGGAATCTTATGGATTTTGTTATTTTCAGGTGACATAACCAATTCATTTCTGAACTACAGTAGGACGTTGTCACAATAAACGTAATAAAGTATTCCTTTGCAGAGCAATGCGATTTGACAATAAAGTTTAATGTAAAAAGGTTCTATGTAGAATCAAGAATTGGTTCGAGTGTGGCGGTTAGTTTTAATGACACTTCTAACATTCCCTTAATATTTTAATGCAAAATTTAACCTAAAGTTACAAAGTTACAATATTATGAAGACTACAGTCTTAATAATAAAAAGTACATTATTTTGTTACGGTATATTTTAGGCGACAGGCTAGATACCTGCTTCTATTGTACCTGCCAACTTGATACCTCAAAATTATGGCCACAAAACGTAAGATAGTCATAATTTGTCTATATAGCGCTTCGTGTGTTCTGCCTAATTTATAATAATATGGGTATTCAATGCAAATATCCATTATCATTTCACTTGCTTTATATGCCAGCCGTGTAATGTCGCGTTTAGATTATCATCTCTCTCCGTTTCTTCCGTGGTTTTCGTAAGAGGCGACTATGGAAATAGGTTAAAGCAGGGTTTCCCAATCTTTTTCAGCTCGCGGCGCACCCACATGTTTAGAATTCTGTCACGGCGCCCTACTCAGTGTAACTATTTGAAAAAGATACAGAACAAATAGGCTCAGATATTGGTAGTATTTAGGTTGAGAGGAATAAAAATGAAAATATGTATGTGTAAAAATATGAAGATGGTTTCGCGGCGCCCTTCAATACCTTCTGCGGCGCCTACAGTTTGGGAACCCCTGGGTTAAAGTATTTTCAGGCGAAAGGGTAGCAATCTGCCACCTCTTAGCTTAAACTTAAGGCGTGCATGGTATTCGTGTGCCCATGAGGTGTCGGGTTTAGAATAACACCTCTCCATTTCGTCCGTGGATTTCCTGAGGCCACTAAGGAAATCCGTACCAATATATAAATGTGAAAGTGTGTTTGTTTGTTTGTTTGTCCGTCTTTCACGGCTAAACGGAGCGATGGATTGACGTGATTTTTTAGGTAGAGATAGTTAAGCATGGAGAGTGACATAGGCTACATTTTGTCTATTCAAAACCCCCCATTTCCCTAAAGTGAGGAGTGGAAGTTTTCAATGTAGAAAGCTATAAATTGGTATGTATGCTATCTCTTCTGTGATACCCCGAATTTAACGCGAGCGGAGCCGCGGGCAAAAGCTAGTAGGTTTATATATTTTAGGTGACAGGCTAGCAACCCTGCCAACTCAAATCCTAAAAAAATACTAGAGGTGGCCATCAAACGTAGTCATGGGTTTGTCTAGCGTTTTGTGTGCTCTGCCTACCCCATTTGGAAATACGGTAGGTATGTGTGTGTCTTCAATGTTTCCCTCGTAAACGTAAGCTTCCTCAAGGTTCATAAGGTTTAACGTACACGAACACAGACAGTAATGTGTTGCGGTCACGAACAGTCAGCTGGCCGGACAGTAACCTCGTTATAAAAAGTTTATTAATACCAGAAATTGCTGAACCGATTCAATTAAGCGCTCAAATGTGGACGAGAAATTGTGGTTTTTAATTACTTATCTTCGGTAATTGGTTAGTTTTCGTTTAATTGTCGGCGCCTAAGTTTTTTCGACTGGTAATGAAAAGGTACAGTGAAATGGATGCCTTTAACGCTTGGCGCAAAAAGGGAAACGTGGATTGTTTTTAGATTTGATTTGATTAAAACTGACTGAAAAGTAAAAATCATCGTTGGTGTATTCGTTCAGGGAACGTCTGAAGACGATGAGGCATACACTATATCATTATTTTATTGTATAAGTAGGTATGTATATATGTTTAGTGCTATCTCGTGAAGGCCGAAAAAGACAAACTTAGCAAGTCCCTTGACTTGGTTCACGAGGTGACCGCCATGTGGGATGTGGATTCGACGATCATTGTACCGACAGTCATCTCAGCTCGTCTCATATTATTAAATCTCTACTTGGCCTAATATAATTAAAAATTATATTTGTCCCTAATTATTACATAATGTTTTTTTTTAAGTTTTCTTTGTGATTTATTTGAAAGCAATTTCTTTTATTTTCATTTCTAATTTATTCAGATTTTGTTTTTGTTTTTTTTTTGTAGAAAAACAATATATTTTGATTCCGTTTTCTGTTATAACAGTTTCAATTATGTGGATATTATCACCATGCTCCCCTGCAAACACCGAAATCCCGGAACTGATAAATCCTTAGTCCCGCATCACCGAGAATTCCGAGATTGGAAGCCCTGAGAACACGTCACCAGGTACTAGGGCACCATAAACGCAAAGAGCCTTCCAGACTCGCACCTCCTGTCACGCGACCATCCCATCACTCCATGATTAAAAATCAGCTGACATCACGCTATTCATTGACACAGGTCCTCGCGTGAGGCAACCACGTGGTATATACACGCAGCACGCAAGCACAACACGCATGCCTTAGGCTTCTGGAGTGCACGATATCTACCGGTGAATGGGGCACGAGATGACGCGACACCTTGACGTGTCGTTGCGACGTGTCGTGCTTTCTGTACCCCAAGTGTCGTTTTTTGCGGTCAAAAAAGGATCCAATCTTGACATATAACTTGGTTGCCAAGAGATGGAGAGGTGTTGTCCTAAACCCGACACCACACTGATAAGTTATGGGTTAGGTTATATCTGTGGCCTTTTTCGTTAGTTGCTTCAAAATATCCACGGAATTTCTCAGGTTATTCTAATTTCCAAAAACGGCTACTTTTTTCGAAATTCAGTAGAGAGTTTGCTTTCCAAACTTATACAACGGGTCACTGGGAGGATTATTAGGGTACTTTTCTGTTGAAAACTAGTCAAACAATACACAAACACACATACATCACAATGGGGTAGGCAGAGCACACGAAATCATGACTATCCACAAACACAAAGACAAATCCATGACTATTCCTTTCGTACCCGCTTCTAGCATATCTTTTAGGTTTTAACATAGAGGATAGAACCTATAGAGAAACAATGTTCGCAACCCCGGTCCGCAAATAGTTTGTTGATTTCAACATACTAAACGTCACCGTCACTGTCACAGAAACTGTACAGAGCCAATAACCGTAGAGCAAAAAAAGGCACTAGCGTTACGCGCGATCTTGGACCGGCCAATAAGAGCACAGCGAACACTTCAATTGTTTTGCGGAATAATTTCCGAACAACCAAGATGACATTAGTACTCTATAGGTTCTATCCTCAATGGGTTTTAAGTTCAGAGGTACTATAGCGACAGATTGGTATATAGCCTATCGCCTAAAATAAACTTAAGGATATACGTTTGTAAAGTTCGCCTCGTACGACATCCACGGAACTAATGGAAAGATATTATTCTAACCCCGACACAGCAGCAAACAACCTTCAAAAACGTTAAAGTCTATAATAACCTCCCTCTAACACAGATAGCAACTAATGGTACACCGGTTCGATTCCCAGCCAAAATTTGCATAGCTCATTACTGGTTCAGGACGGTAATTTTGGTACTAAAGCTCAAACTTTAAAGGTACCTAATAAATGGTTGTGTGGAGAAATTAGGAATACCCTTTCTTCTGTAATTTTGGATTTGGTACAGTTAGGTTTAAAAAGCGGCTGAGTGCGAGTGGGAGTCGCCCGTGAAGGGTTTCGTAGCAAAAGGTAACAAAATATATTAGCAAAAGTTAGTTATTATTTTTATTGGCCGAAAATTACAGTTAATATTTTTACCATTAAGTGGGTATACGCGTGTTGAAATGCTTAACCAAATCAAACCAATATCCTTAATATTATTCATGTATTTCATGTATTAAGTATTAAATGTATATACAAGGGTAATGTTGACACATTTGTCGATAATGAATTTGTGACAGTTTTAAAAAAAACATAAAATAATCTTCGAAGCTTTGCGCCGGCCAGCCATGTGTTGCGGCCGACGCTTCATGCAGGTTGTAACAACGCGTCTGAAAATGCATGTAAAATATTTCATGAAAATTTTCATGATTGACCTTATTGGAGACAAAATAATGTTTCATTCGCTTTTCAGGGCAATTGCACCCTGTGTTTTAATTGCGGTTTACGCTAAAAAAAAGATATTTAACAAACGACTATCGATGTAGATACATCTTGTTTAAAGCAATTTTCGGTGGAAGTTTGTACACCATAATTATTATAGTTAGGTTAGGTACATTTTACGCGACAAAATAGCTATATTTCTCTATTATTCCCTATTATTATTCAAGTTTTCAAAACTAAAAATTATGCAAGAAAGTGTTTGCAATGCATGAAATAGTCCAATTTCGGTTACGGTTTCGTGTGCTTTGCCTATACGCATATGGGAACCTAGGCATAATTAAATGTATGTGTGTATGTAAGCAAAAAAAGATAATCACGAAGGTTTAAACATAATGTATGTATGCTACATCTGTCCCGGAAAACGCATAACTCTCTTAGAATTAAACATATCGAATTGGCAGACGACTAGTATAAGATAAACAGGAATCCTTACCCATATTGTATTTTCAACGCTTGCGTTTAAATCTTTAACCCCCACTGCGCGTGAGTTGAGACTGGGTTTTAATTGAGACATATATCTTGATGCATATAGAACATTGAGACATACAGCTTTACCTAGCTAAAGCTACGATGGCAGAAGGCTGTAAGACAGAAATATGGTTACTTTAGTTCAGTTTCCGCTGATCAAAGGCTTTTTAGAGTTCCGTAAGTAGGTTGAAAAAGGGATTCTGTTACTGAGACTTTGTTGTCTGTCCGTCTGTCGTCAGGCTGTATCTCACGAATCGTGCGAGCTAGACTTGACATTTTTACAGATTATTTCTATACATACATACATACATATCGTCACGCCTCTTTCCTACAGGGGTAGGCAGAGACTACTTTGTTCCACTCGCTACGATCCTGAATCCTGACCCTGATCCTTCTATTGGCGCTATTAATAAAATAATTATTACCTCTGTAAAGCCCTCTGGCTCCCAATCATACAAACAATCGTGACTTTTTGATGTTTTTGAGTTAATATTAGTAACAGTAACAGGTAAACATTCGAAATGTTCACGAAATATTTACTTGTATCTATATCAAGTTTTATAAGTAAACACCGATCGCCATAAAGTTCGTTTCCACCCTGTATTTTCAATTAAACTGAGAACCGATAAATTCTCGCTTACGACACTTTGCCATCGAGCGCGATAATAAACATATCTCAATCCAGCATAAATAAAACAAATAAACAATAATATAAATTACTTGCTCCTAATTATTTCTTCATTTGTGTATTGTTGCAAAATGTAGCTATACCTTTCTGATTTAGGGTTGCTTGTTCAATGCCATCGAGTTTGAGTGTAAATATTTTACTACGTAGGGTGTAAAACATATCGATTAAAGAATTACTCTTTCGCGATATGATTTAAGCATTAGGTTTGCTTATAGACTTGTACCAAGCACGCACGTTCTGAAATCTTTGTTTAGCCTCGTCATTATGGATTTTACGCCCGATGTACATAAAGAATACATATACACTCACGCCTGCGCTATATAGTTATGGTACTTAGAGCACGAAAAAGGAGACAGAAAAAAACATGACTATTTTACGTTTTGTAATAACTTTTAGCATAAGGTATAGCATGCTAGCATGTCACCAAAAGCATAAATTCACCGAAGAAAATTTTTATTTAAAGTATTCTAACCCAACGCCACACTGAAAAGAATCGGCTTACCTAAAGTTTGATGACTAGGTATAAATTATGTATTGTATTTGTGTTAGAGAATTTTTTTTGTTCTTTCGATGATATGCTTTTTTTTCGCAGGGTATAAGTGTCCCACTTCTGGGCGAAGCCCTCTCCTTCTATTAGCTAATCACCTCTACATATACCATGTGGTAAGTACGATCCTTGTAAGGTCCTTGAAATGTAGTGAAAAATAACGGAATTACTCACGTTGTTTTCACTATGAGTGAGTCTCACGGTAGTTTCCTTGAAATGTGTTCAAGAAGTCTTTCGGTCTCTTTTTTTTCGACAACTATCTCTTGCGACCCAATTAATGGCTATTTGAGTTCATTATTGAGGAAGCATTTTTTTGATAAAAAGTATAATTAATTAATAATGAACGCTCAATTTTACATTATGAAAAACAATTAATTGAAATCAACAGGAAAACAATACCTACATATATCTAATTGTAAGTAAGACGATTGAGGTTAGGTACAGTGTTCTCATCCTTTAGGGATATAAGTACCTAAATGTCAATGTTTAATATAGTAACCGGACTTAAAATAATCTTAGTCGAAACAGGATATTTATGTACATTAAAATAAATAATGAAACATTAACAACTACTAACCATTACTGCGTTGTCTTCGGTAAGAAGAGTACGTCTTTGCTCTCAGTTATATGAAGTATAGTACTTTTCTTTGATAATAAAGTGTGTAAAGTTTCGGCGAACACAAAAATGTTTATCGAGTTCACAGAATTAATTTCAGTGTTGTGCGTCATCGCTATTTACGAAAAAATAAGCGCTTCAGCCTATAGTACAGAAGGACCAAGATTTAAAACAGCTGAAGGCAACACTATATCACCATTTGGAACATTTTCCATAGTCGCTGACGAACCATTAGAACTCTATTGTGTCGGCAAGGCAGAGAGGTTACAAATTGAAAAATGGTCGACCGTGATGGCAACAGAAATGGTAAACGAGACGGCAATACGACTATTCAGAAAGAACGAGGAAAAGCAATCGTCTTTATACTTTTGTCGTGACATTAAAACGGGTCAGGTTGACTTTATAACTGTGGCAGTAGATCCAGATTTTGGAGTGAGGCAATTTCGATGTGTGTCTAAAAATTTGGAGTCTCTGACATGTCGTTGGGTTCAATCAGAATCCATGACGTATGCTTCTTTATCAGTTGTTAAAGACGGTAAACCCACGCGTTTATGCTCAGATGTGATGCCTTGTGTTTGGGATTACAGAATCCTAGTGCCTTACGAAAAGGAGAGACAGTTAACTTTTATGGTAAAGACATGCAAAACAACGAAATGCGTGATTCAAATGTTTCACGTAGACCATTACGCGGTGATAAAACCGCAACCACCAGAGGATGTAATGGTGTCTTCTATATCATCCCATAGCGCAGTCTTGCAATGGTTAATTCCAAAAAGCTTGGATGAAGCTATAGTCGAAGAAATTGACTCTAAAATAGAATACCTTGATATAGAATGGCGTAGAGTCACTTCAACGGTGAGTAAGTTCAATATTACATCACGGAATCTAAAGTTGGAGCTGCCATGCGCTAGGAAGAACTATCTTGTGAGAATAGCGATTAGGCCAAAAGAAGCTGCCAGTCTGTATGAGTTGTGGGGTGAAGAAATATGGTCCGATTACGCTTATGCAAATTTTACAACTACTAAAAGTCTGACAACTGATATAGGAGATGCTGAATGGTGTAATTTACCTGAAGAATATTCAAGTGCTAAGAAAATAATGCACGAAATTCATTTATTTAGGTCGAATTTCAAACAAAGGTTATCGGAATTAAAGAAATGGGTAAATTATCTGAAGGCGAAAGCGGAATTGATGGCCATTTCATAAAATAAAAAATCATGAGGAGATTGTGTCACAGTATTACAGTACAGACAAAGAGTCTGACCAGAATAATACTTTTTGTAAGTGCTAAAAGACAGGGCTAACTTTATAAAATAAGTATTAAGTTACAGAATAATATATTTTGAAGGCCTAGTGTTTTAAATCCCCTTGCGACAATTTATTTTTGCGTGTGATGTGTAGGAAGCCAAGCTGATGAAGGTAGGCGAGTAAAAAAAAATTTGAACTTACGCTATTCAATTTTTATTATGATCTCTAGTATAACGTATATAAAGTCAATTAAGTTTTTTACAAAATATGTTAAAGACACGTAATCCAGTTAGGCACTTTAACACGTTCATTGCCAAGCCAAAAATAGTGAACATACCGAGATGGCCAAAATTTTAAATTCATTTAAATTGGTTATTTTGGTCATAATAGAACTTTTATAAATCAAATCCATTGTTATATATTAAATTAATGTCAAAATAAATACATATGTTTTTGTCACGCGAAGTCGCGTGAACGGCCATACGGGTCGAATTTGTTCCCATAATAATGGCCTTTCTTGCCTACATGGCCACTTCACGCGACTTCGCGTGGTGAAAACATATCACGTAGATCACTTAGCAGACCTCTTTATCGACTTAGCGTTATTACTAATTGTAAAAGCTACCTGAAAACACGTAACCCGATGATAAATAACGTAATAAAACAGAGTAACACGCCTACACCGCGCGGCTGCAAAGAGCCAACTAATGAGCGCGATAAAAAAAAATGCAAGGTAGCTACCAACGGGCCACGGTCACTAACGAATAGGTAATTCCCTTCCCTAGTGGCCAAAATAAATGCCATAAGCCAATACGTTACGGCCAACGTTTGGCGGCGAGAACAAAATTGTAAGGCACTATCACGCGACGTCGCGTGGTCGGCCACAGAGTATTGGACTGCATCACGCGACGTCGCGTGATGTGGCAATGAACGTGTTAAACGGTTGTGACATCATCATACTAATGCTATTTAAGTTTGTTTACCTTTTGTTGTCATGCGTTATGCGGAGAGGTTAGTTCGAAACACTCGTTTTGATATTTTTAATTTCTCGTAGTATTTTTCCATTTTCCTAATACCAAAAACATTACATACTTAACTGGATTTCAATAATAAGTTTATACATTTTCGTTTATCACTGCTTCTTTAGTTTTAGCACGTTTTAGCCACTTTGTTACATATTGTGAGCTTAAAATAAAAAAATGCCAAAATGAGAGTTGACATTACTTTCATCTTGGCCCTTAACTATACAGAGTTATGTAGGTAAGTAGGTATAGTGTAGACAACAGTATGTTACATTTACATTCAATCTTCAATCGTATCCTATGTATTGTATCTTCGCATTTTTTTACATACATACAATCACGCCTATGTTCCCAAATGGGGTAGGCAGAGCACGCGAAACAAGACATAGACAAAACCATGACTATTTCACGCCTCGCAGACACTTCTGACATAATTTTAGATTTGAAAACAGTTGGAAGAGATAGTATAATAGTCACAAATTGCTAGCCTGTCGCTTAAACCATACCTAAATCTTCCTTAGTCGCTTCTTATGACATCCACGGAAGAAAGAGAATTGTCATTCTATCCTGACACCACACAGGATTTTTTAAATGAAAATTCAAGCACTGGACTTCATCATCCTTCATCTACACCACATCCAACAAATCAAAACCTGACGTCAGATCAAAAATAAAAAGTCGATATTTCGCGAAATCTCGTCCGCTTCTCATACAAAAAGGGTTAACAAGTTTCGACAACCATACAGATGTTAAGTTTAATGGATCGGAACACTACGGTTTAGTAACCCTATACCTTTAACACCTCAACAGTTTACTATTACCTCAATATCGACTGTAAGGTGGTGGAATAAAACACAAGTTGCTTTAACAGTTTCTGAAAACGTCTTAAGATATTCTGGGCACGGTTGCTTTTTGGTCAGTGGGTGTTTAAAGTGGTTTAAGCCACCGCGCAGTGTCAATTTACGTGTTTAAAGACTTGATAGCCGAATTTTGTATCGGATAAATATGTTGTTCGGAGAATTGATTTTAGTGACAGTTGATAGATAAGTGTGAGCTCTTGTAATGTCGAGCTTAGAATAACACCTTTCCATTTTTCCGTGGATGTCGTAAGAGGTGACTAAGAAATTAGGTTTAGGTATGCATTAGGCGACAGACTAGCATCAACCTGTCACTATTCTATCTCTTCCATCTTTGCAAACCTACAGCTATGCTAGAAGTGTCTCCAAAGCGTAATATAGTAATAATCATGGTTTTGTGTATTTTACGTTTCGTGTGCTCTGCCTACCCTATTTGGGAATATAGACGTGATTGTATACTTAATAAAAAATATTTTAGACGTTAGTATATACGCTTTCGCCTTTTTTACATTCATTATGTTTTTCCCGTAGGACTTTAAACGAAACGTTTAAAAAAAAAGTTTCACGTCACAGTCCTAACACCAGAGGCACTTGGCCAGTAGCGGCCACGAACAATAAAGCACTGGGTATCGCGCGTCGTACGTCACACCGCTCGGCGCACGCGCAGCGGACGTGTGGAGACGCCATTTTGAAATAATTTAGTTTATTTTTACATACATACATACAATCACGCCTATGTTCCCAAATACAACTTGAACGTGAACTTATGTTTACCTAGCACCATTTGTAAACAATTTGTGGAATGCAATAAATGATTGAGTATTGAGTATTGAGTAATGGGATACGCAGGGCACACAAAACGTGACAGTGAAATCATGATTATGACTCTTTGCAACCACTTCTAGTATAATTTTAGGTGCATTTATTAGGTGTGTAGGTCCCCGTGTGGTGCCGGGTTAGAATAGTACCTCCCCCTTTCTTCTTGTGGGTGTCGTAAGAGTCGACTCTGGAAAAGGGTTGGTGTATTGTGGGCGATGGGCTAGCAACCTGTCACCACAATATCACGTTTGACCATCTGGTTACCCTCAAGTTGCTAAACGTGGCACTGAATTTTTGAATTCATGTGCTCTGCCTACCCCTCTTGGGAATACAGGCGTGAGAATATGTATGTATGTATGTATGTTAAATTCTACGCAGTTGTCCTGAATCAGTGAAATGATATGAACTCCTCAGTCCTGTAGACGAATTTACTCATAACATTTATACCATAAAGCATGGCAAGCAGACTACAAGAAACACTACATAGACGAGACCATGACCATTTTACGCCTCGTAGCCACTTCTAATATAATTTTAGGTTTAAGAAGAGGCGGAAGATATGCGAGTAAAATAGCCTGTCGCCTAAAGCATACATACAATCACGCCTGTATTCCCAAACGGGGTAGGCAGAGCACACAAAACGCTACATAGACAAAACGATGACTATTTCACGTTTTGTGGCCACTTCTAGCATAATATTTTTTAGGTTTTGAGGTGGCAGGTACAATAGTGACAGGTTGCTAGCCTGTCGCCTAAAATATACCTTTACCTATGTCCTTAGTCGCCTCTTACGACATCCACGGAAGAAATGGAGAAGTGTTATTCTAAACCCGACACCATACGGGAAAGCCTAAAGCATACTCAAATCTATTTCCTTAGTCGCCTTTTACGACATTCATGGAAGAAACGGAGAGGTGCTATTGTGTGAGATCGAATTAGAGATCAAAAATGTAAACAAACAACTGTCAATATCAGAGCCTTTAAAGCCAATAAAAAAACTTTTTTGTTACTAATTGATATAACTAACTGTATTAATTTTTTAACTACTTTTAGTTTTTTTATTCATAACAATAAAGCAATGGCAACACGTTTGTTTACATTTTTGATCTCTAATTCGATCTCAGACTTTACTTTATGTCGACACCACATAGGTAAGACACGGCTAAGTACCTAAGTAGCTTATAAACTAAGCTTCTTAAAAAAAATTTTTTTTTTTTACTCGCAAGGCTCCATAGCTTACCCTGTTCTATAAGAAGCAGATAAGAGAGCGTCGGGCGATACCGAAGTACAATATTTATCCAATTAAATAAACCGAAGACCATTATAACGTGTAATAGGTATCTCCTCCAAAGGGTGGTTGTTATCTTAATTTAAAACTGTCGATGCCGATTCAAGATTTGATAAAGTTTAATTGTAATGATCATCGTCACTTGTCAAAAATTTTGACAATTCTTGACGAGCGATTAGTACAGCCAAACTCGTAAAATGACACTCGCGCGGAGCAGGCTGTCATTTTCGTTAGTCTCTAGCTAGTCTCTACGTCTCTAGTTTAGACAGTGACGGGTACAGTTTCTTGCGCATAATAATATCTCTACCGTGTGGTGCCTGTCGTCTAAATCATGCCTTAACCTATTTCCTTAATCGCTTTTTACGACATCCACGTTAGAAATGGAGAGGTGAGTTTCTAATCCCGACACAGTAATTCTACGTATGTATCATCACGTAAAAAATACTGCTACCCACAAACGCGTCACTTCCGTATTCACTGACTGGACTTTTTATACAGACAATCTAGATAAAGCTCGTTTGAGCTTATTTTTATTGCACAAAGCGCCGCTAAGTTCTTGGAAGCCGTGATTCGGTTAATCAGTACTTATATAGTTTTTTCGAGAGCTTTTTGCCTCGGTAAAAGTTTAGTGAACTTAGCGCACGCTAGATCGTTACTTTGTACCTATTGAATGTCTAAATAAGGGCCTCAAACTATGATGGATTTGAGTTCGTTTATTTCGTTGCTTTGCTGAAAAAAATTGCGTGGTCAGTCTCTATGTTTCCTTATTTGCTTTCTCGTTCATGGATGTAGGTACCTAATCATCTATTTGGCTTTAAATCTATCCTCCTGGATCCTGGAGATACTTATTTTGCCAAAAGTATAATTTTTTCCATAAACTGTATTAAGTACATACCCCTTACTGTTGGAAAATTAATAAAAAAAATCCTGGAGTTTTCCCCTCGATTTTTCACTATGTCCTCAGACGAGTACACAAGGACTTTGACCTCACTCGAGAACAGTATTAACTAAATCAAAATACTAGAAAAATCAACTTTATTTGCGTATAAACTCATAAAAACTCCTGATTTGTACTTCCTCCGATTAATTAAGTATCACATAAATCGCAATATCACAAAGAACTAACATTACTTACGTACAAAATACATTTTTATACTGATTATACAATGGTTTACAAAGGTAACAAAATCTTTTGTTAAAAATAGTAACAAAAACGAACTTAAATATATAATTTGCACTAGACGCACTAGTACAAACATAAAAACTTGTATATAAAAATAAATCACTTCACTGGATGAAATCTGGGTACACTGAAATCTGAGTATTGTTCATGACCCAGCTTTGATCCTATATTCTAAAAATTACAATTGTTACAATTTCACTAAGTACCTAACATTTTTTTCGGACTTAATCTAAAGTAAACGTTTTGTTTTAATTCAGTTTTTAACTTGTAGAACAGGTGGTGAAAAAAATGGACTGGGAATGTCTTCATTTTCTAAATCGTGTGCGAAACTTGAACAAGTAGCTGCTGATGCATCGCTTATTTCGCTTCTTATGCTTGGACTAGAAAAACGTGATCCCCCTCTATTTCTACTTCTAATGCAGGACTAGGAACCGCCGAAGTTATTTCTTTCGATATATTTTGTAGATTTCAAAGATGTCATCATCGTCGTTTTCTGATCAGATGAAGTAGAATCATGGCGTTCTAACTTTAGAATGATGAATGATACTTAGTTGTCACATAAACATTTTCGCCTTCGGAAAGGATTCATCGAAATTAGGCAACTCCTCTATTTCACAGCCCTTCAAGCCTGAAAATTGAAATTAAAACATAATTAATTTTTACGAAAGATAAAATAACTGACAGCGTTAAGACCTTTTGTACTCGTACGAGAACATAAAAAAAACTAATCTGTCCTCTTGTACTCGCATGAGTACATTAACTTCAGAGATACATAAAACTATTTTTTTCCAATTACATGCAAGAAATGCACTTACTAACATATGAAATATACCAAAAGTGTACTAATAAAAACAAAACAAAAATATATAATTAACAATCCATTGAGATAACTTTAGATTTACTTACCGCGAGGCATGGTGTGGCTGGCAGTGTCCGATGTCAAAGCCGCACTGATCGCTGATTGGGCGTTTGTGACTCGGTGTTTATTTTTTTATGTTGACAAGTGCGTTCGGAAACGTACTATGCGTGTAAACTTGTTAAGACAGTTTGACATTAGACTTCAGATTTTTTTTAATGTTATGTCCTCATGTGAGGACCGGGGGATCCAGGAGGCTATAGTATAACTCAAAAACGGGTGAACTGATTTGGCTGAAAATTGGTAGGAAGGCAGCTTAAAACCAGGAGACGGATATAATACTTATTATTCGGGGATGTGACATAAACGTAGTATGATGACAAACTCAGACGAAAACCTCTTCGGCGGAACAAAGTTGGCCGGGCCTGCTAGTATGGTTTGAAAACCGTAGTAAAGTTTTTTTGTACCTTAAAATGTCTAGCTAGATATAATGATAAGCTCTACGTTTTTTTTGTTGTTTTTTTTAGCATGTGCTGAAAATGACGTATTTTTTATTTTAATCAGTATTTTCGCATTTCATTATCTACATTACAAAATTTGCAGATGTACAGAGTTTATATATCATGCTATACGTCTGTATATTCATACAAATAGTAAGTATTGTTTGAATCATAGCCGGATCGTCGGAAACGTTTGTATGATGACGGACGGCCTATGTGCGGGCAATGATAGTAATTACCTAATGATAAGACATTTAAACGATGCCCGAGGAGCGGGTAGGCTTAATATGATGTACGGTCCGCAGAGGAAGACCAAATATTCGAATGAAATAAATTTATCTGCTTTAGATACAGTATAATACAATATGGGTCTTACTAAAAAAAACACCCAATTTATAATCACGGAATTCAGTCGCCATGAAATATTCCGAAAGACTGGTTAAATATTATTCGAAATTTAAATTTCAAAAGACATTGGACACCCTGTACTTAACTCATGTAATCGTGTTGACTATTAATAGTCATTTTGAGATGCTTTGACGGAGTTTAGCAAAACCGATCCTACTCTCAATACAGTGACATAAGTCACTTACGTTTTTTTATGCTTATAGATCAATTTATTTTCAATGGACATGCGAGTAATATTTAAACGCATGTACGCGAAAAAAAACGCTACTGAAAATAATTTTCAACATCCCTCATAATCAAAATAAACGGCCAGCAATTTGGCAAACTTGTCTATTTTTATTCAATTTGTTACTAGCGTTTAGCTCCAAATAACATAATGGCGATGTTTCGAGCATTTTCACTATAATTGTGGGTAATGGCACAATTACCACGCCGTTGTATAATTTGGCTGCTGTCCGTACCCGGTTCTCGGAACGGATTCCGAAACGTTCGTTTGATGCGATATAATAAGACTCAATTATGAATTTACTTTTATAAAAATATTGGTGTTTGGGACTCGAAATATATTAAATTGGAGTCGCGGTTGGATTTGTTCGTAACTACAAAATAATAACTTTGGTTGGTATTATTACTTACTGTTGATTCTCCGTGTGGTGTCTGGTTTAGAGTAAAACCTCTCCATTTCTCCCGTGAATGTCGTAAGAGGCGACTAAGGAAATAGGTTTTAGTATGCTTCAGGTGAAAGGCTAAGCAACCAGTCATTACTTTACCTATCTCATCTGTTTTCGAACTTAAAGTTATGCTTGAAGAGACTACAAAACGTGTTATAATCAAAGTTTTGTTTGTGAAGCGTTTCGTGTGCTCTGTACCCATTTGGGTGCTCTGTACCCATTTGGGTACTCTGTACAGGCGTGAAAAAAAAACAACTGAAAAAAAACCAAAACTTTTTTCATTTTTTTTTATTTATCGGTTACTTGTTAGGTATACGCATCTCTAAAACACAGTTCATCAAACCATCATCCCACTATTCTCGGTCTAGTGGTCAGTATATCGTCGTTTCCAATTTGTAAATCTGTTCGCGTAATGTGACATTGATACATCGAATTATTGGCAAGGTGCGTGTGCGCACAGCAATCGGTACAATATTGACAGTTTGACGTCTTTATTAAAAAAGTGATCTTTGAGTCGAGCAGAAATTTGTAAGTAAATTAGTAATAGGAATTCAAATGCTACTACACGCCGCGGTCTGAATTACATCTCTGTATTTACGGGACTATGTTTTTTTTTGTGTGTTAGGGCAACTCGGTCGAGGGCGCCCTCGAAGAACATTGTATTGACCATATCGGCGATGTTCTAACGAAACGCCAAATTAGAAGTATCCGAAACCGTCGAGCGTGTGTGACGAGATTTATGAATGTAAGTAAAGAGACTGAAGATATGCGAGAATAGGAGCGAATGGGACTCTGTTGTCTCTGCCTACCCCGCAAGGAATGGGGAGTGACGTTTTATGTATGTATGTATGTGCACAAATTATCAATCCTCTAGGATCTCGGTAATTGCGGGATCCCGCATATGAAAATATTCACATGAATAAAGCAGATTATTATTTAAAGCAAAAATCATCTAACTACACGTTTAGTATGAGATCAATCAAATTAAATATACTGTTTTTTCACAAAAAAACATTATTAAATTCTGGGAGTCTGTAAAAAATCTTTGTTAATGGTTGCTATAGGTAATAATTTCAAATCACCTGAAAAAAATGGGTATTATCAGACAGACGGAAACCAAAACCATCCTTTACGTGTTTTTCTTAGCCTTACGGAACCCTAAAGACAACACGGTGCATTAATTCAAACGCAGTTACATTTACCAAGTTAAATCTGTACGAGCTAGCGCGGATGCTAAACTGGTAGAAAGAAACTGATAGATCCACTTCAAGCGTGACGATCCGCGCTGTTTTCATAATTATACGATAATTAAGATATGCGATTCGATACTAGGGCACCAGGAAGTGTAATCGGACATGTTTGAACGAGTTGCATTGTGAGAAGAAATCTAGAAGTGATTTGAAATTAACTTTAATTTGACTAGTGACCAGGACCCGAATGTCGGGATTAGAATAACACACTACATTTTTTTCGTGGATGTCGTAAGGGGTGATTAAAGGATAATAGGGTGGGTAAGGTTTTCGACGACAAGCTAGCAACTTGTCACTATCATTTTTTACATGTTTTAGGTTTAAACGTAGGTAATTGATGGAGGTAGGTATAATGGCAGGTTCCTAGGCATACCTAAACCTATTTCATTAATGGCCTCTTGTGACATCTACGGTAGAAATGAGGAGGTGTTGTTCTAAACCCGACTCGAAACGGGTACGGTCACTAAATCTCTTTTATGTATCTTCAAAAGTCAGAAATAGCTAAAAATGGCTATGAAAGTGGCTCATGAATCTCATGATTTTGACATAGTAACGTTTCATGTAGGTACTCGCTTTATCTATTTCGCATTTACATATGTACTATCGAACCAACTGATTCCTGACCCACCGCAGAACGTTGTCACGATAAACGTCATAAACATTTCCTTTGTCAAGCAATGCCATGTCACTATGACGTTCACTGTGAATAGGTTCTATGGTGAGTCAGGAATCAATTGGTTCGATGGTACGTAAATTATAATGTATCGACTTCTGCCTCGAAAAACTCTAACCTACTTATTTATTAAGTTGACAATGCAAATCGTCTTCATATAATCGCAATGAGTTTTTCGAATCATATACCCTTGTTATTACAACCAATTAGGTAATTAAAAGTATCTTCATCTAAAACACTTAAATAAGTACAAGCTTATCTTTTTAAAACCAACCAATAATATTATGCGCGCTCTACACTCGCGACGCGAACACCCGCGAACGCCCGCGAAAGCCGCGAATCGCGAGTGTAGATGTTGTTCACGCCTTGCGTTCGCGCTTAGTTATTATGCGTGAGCCGCTGCGTTGACAGTCAAGTACCACTTGACACAGACATTATAAAATAACAACCTTTTTAAAGACCACCAATGGATTTATTTGTAGCATTTGTATGCTCTACCTACCTCATTTGAGTATACAAGCCATCCAAGAAGTTACCACAACACACACATAATATCAATTATGTGTGTGTTGTGGTAACTTCTTGGACAAGCTTTTTTATAAAAATCGATACCCAAAACGATATCGACATTTTATAACCTAAAAAATACGCGCGACATAACTCGCTCACTTTGAGCTGATTAAGGGGCAACGCAGACGACAAACTTTTTGTGCGATCGAGTCTGCGGCGCACAAAAAGGCTGCGTGGGTTGTATGCCTTGTGCGCCGGACTTTCTGCGCGTCGTGTGCGTTACTTAATCATTCCAGTTCTATTTTCACAGACTAAAAAGTCCGTCGCTGATAGTCTGTCGTCTGTCGGCCTAACGCTAACGATTATGGCACAATTTCGCTATGAATTATATATTAATATGCAGGGAGTCAGCCCACACACACGGCCACATTTAACACTAAAAATGCAAAATATTTATCCACTGATTACTGGCAGATGTTCGGCTAAATGTCAAACGGCGGGTAAAAAATGCACGGTTAATTTTTGTAATGCATCCAGTGCAGCTTTTAAATTATGTTTAATTAATTTGGTTCTGTGGTAATTTTAATTACTTTTAGTGTGACAACGGTACGGTTGGCGTCTGAAATATGTAACGTCAACGTTCTAATGTTAGACAGGTTGATACCAATTGTCGACACCCTGCTTTTCACTTTTATGACGTATTAGGTATCTTAACCTCTTTGTCAACTCTAACGACATCTACGGAAGAAATGAAGAAGTGTTTTCTAATCCAAAATTAAGGTTAAAATACCGATCACTAAATGCAACGTTAGGCATTGCTTGTCAAATTTTGTCAGACTTTTATGCCACTAAATGTAGTTCTGAAATGTAAACTGGCTCTTTATTTTTGAGTAATATTATGTTTTCCTAGCCTCCATAACTGTTTATTTATATATTAATTTACATACATACATATTCTCACGCCAGTATTTCCATGAGGGGTAGGCAGAGCACACGAATTAAAAATCCAGTGCCACGTTTAGCAATTGACTTTATTTACAGCTTGTAAATAATTTGATGTATTCGACCGTACAAACATAGAATTGAGGCGGGCTATATCTCAGTTTCATACAGAAGCCAAAATTTGTTAGTAAAAGAGAAACGGACATTTTTAGATGACTTTTTAAAAATGCGATGAGATAAAGTTTTGTAACTAAAAAACTAAATAAATGTAAGAAACTGATTCAAGAAATCGTATCCTACGATCCTACGTTTTTAACGGTGTTAAAAAGTACTACGAAATTTCACTGGCAACAATTAGCCCATATATTTATAGGACCTAGGTGAACCGTATAGTTTTGGATTTTTAACGTTGCGTTAATATAATTAAACATATTCTGCGCTACTAACTTTACCTAATAACACTAGTTTACTAACAAAAAAAACGAGCTCATCACAATCGCGAGTTTTTGTCCTGACAAACGCAACATTACAGAACTTGCTAACTAGTAATATATAATTAAGTTAGCATTACCAGCGAACGCGTTCTGATATAGCGGCGTTTTTCCTAGAACTGAAAGAAGTTAAATGAAGCAATAATAATTATAGTAAACAACTGACTTATTAGCTATTGAAATTTCTTATTTTTTGTCTCTTACGGTATCTTCAGTGAAGCATCATTTAGTGCTAAAGCGGTACAGCACAGAACCAGTCACACATGACCCGCGCGTTTACCGTACAATTCTCTTTTTGTTTGTCTTTGTGCTCAGTCATCTGTCCGCAATAGCTCAACTCACGCTGGTTATTCCGCTGGACTATTTTTAAACTGTTTTTGCAATTAGCTCGCCACTAATTGGTTATAAAAAATATTAATGGATACACTTTATTTTATCCAGAAAATGGAGTGCATTAAGTTAATTTTTATTACTTTTATCAAATTCATTATTCGGATAATAATGTTTTATCGGCGCCGAAAAAAATAATTTATACCAGATGCCGGTGTTTTTTTGCAAAATGGTTATTTACTTTGTCGGTAGTCTATGCTTGAAGATAGTTACAACAGAAAGATAATTAAACAATAGGTATAATGGTCTAGACCAGCGGTTCTCAACCTTTTTGCCTAGCGACCCAAAATCCAAAAATATAAGAAGCCAGCGACCCAAACAAACATTAAAAACAAATGAAATGCAGTGACTGCGGTTTGTTTTTCAAAAAGTCCCGCAGTTCTTGCGACCCACCTCCATATGGCCCGCGACCTAAATTTGGGTCGCGACCCGAGGTTAAGAAACGATGGTTTAGACCAAACTTGGTAAGAAACTGATTACTTCAAATTAAAGAAAAGAGTACACACCTTTCCATTTCGCAGAAGTCGTAAGAGGTGACTAAAAAAAATAGTATAAGGTTTATTTTAGGCGATAGGCGATATGCCGCTATTCCAACTTTTCATCTAGTTTAATACCTACAAATTCTGCTAACACGGAGTATCTATGTCAGTAAAAAAATGTTTCAATAAATATTACTACATACATACATCAGGTCTGTATTCTCATATTATGGGGTAGACAGAGTATAAGAAATGTAACATAGTCACAACCATGACGAAATCACGTTTTGCAGCCACTTTTAGTATATTTTTAGTTTTTAAGTTAATAGGTACAATAGTGACAGTTAGTCTGTTGCCTAAAGCATACCTACCTTTAGTTGCCTCTCACGACATCCACGGAAGAAATGGAGACGTGATATTCTAAACTCAAAACCACGCGGGTACTTAGCGTTATTGAAAAAACTTGACACGATAACTTAGATCCCAACATTTGGATACAAAAATTGCCGGAAATAGTCGGTTTACAACGCGGGCAACTAAAAAACTAACATTACTAGAACGGTCGCAACCTCGTGGGAGACGCAATTATTTTCCAATTTTAATCAAAAATAGCCTTTCTCTTCCACTTAAGCATTTAAATGTCAATCTCAGACTTCGCCTTAAGATATTCCCTCATACACTTGACTTTTAACCTTATTTCATAGAGCAAAAAACACAATATCGCTTGACATCACAAGCTGATCTGAAACAATTTGGCTTCGTATGATTAATGCGCTCAGCTTCTAACCTTCAATTGTTTTAAGTCTTCTCATCACACCAATCGAATTAGAACTCTATTTCCTATTCATTAGACGCTATTTTCATCTGTAGTCTTTTATTAAAGCGAACTTAAGTTAGGAATTAGAAAGTGTATATAAGAAATTGATAAAAATGCCATTAGATTGCAATAAGCGTAAATAAGACGATGTAAGTGTGTGCAATCTGAGATGCCAAAGACTTGCTGGAGAAATAGATAAGGCAACGTAGCCACTGAAGCATTATGAAACGCCATTATTATTCTCAACGAAATAAAATGTTAAAATTCATGTTTTTTTTATTTCTGATTGTTTTTTATTTTAAACTTTGGAGTAAATCCTTTCACACACATACATCTGGCCTGTGTTTCCAAATGGGGTACCAGAGCACACAAAACGCAATAAACAAAAAAGAGTCATATGACACGCTTGATAGCCACTTCTAGCATAATTTTAGATTTTTAAAAACAGATGGAAGAGGTATAATAGTGACGAGTGGCTTGCCTGTCGCCTAAAGCATATCTGAACTGTTCATTGTCCTTTTTCTTAGTACCATCGAACCAATTGATTCCTGACCCACCATAGAACCTATTCACAGTGAACGTCATAGTGACATTACATTGCCTGACAAAGGAAATGTTTATGACGTTTATTGTGACAACGTTCTGCGGTGGGTCAGGAATCAGTTGGTTCGATAGTACATATATCAATTGTTTTAATGTATTATTGTATCAAATAAAACAGTCGTTTGCAGTTAATAAGTATAAAACTTGAACCGTGTGAAATAATAGATATAATCAGTCAAAGTCATAACACAATGGTTGAAAAAGTTCATTATAGCAAAGCCAAGCCAAATCATAATGTTGCAAATCTGCCATCAGGCGATAGAAATGTCATTAGGTAAAGAAAAATAAATTATGATTAGAAAGTAAATTATATAAAATTGAGATTTTTCGGAAGAAGTTTATCGTGGCTTTTTTTCGTTCCCTTCTTAGTTTCGAAACATGTTAAGAAACTTACGAAGATAAGAAGCTTAAAATGTAAATACTTGATTATAATTTAAATCTGTAACTTCTGATGTTGGTCATGTAACTTTGTGGTATCGTAAAAGCAACTAAGTAAGAGAAATAGATTAAAATTTGTCTAACTCAACAGGCTAGCAACTTGTCACTGTTATGGCACTCTTTAATTCAACTTATATTTAAGAGACGAAATTCAGAATAATCATGGTTTTGTCTTAACGTTTCGTGTGCTCTGCCTACCTACACACAAATAAAACTAACCAGAGTTAGCATTGCTTGCTATGGTAGAAGTTGATTGCGAACAGTTTAAAATAGTAGATTGTTATCCAGTCAACAAGAGTTTGTATAACGGCATAAGTGCAGTTCGATCATAAAAACAGTGCATCTCCAGATAGTACCTAGTGTTAGGGGCAACGCACAGTAACGCTCCACTGTGTTATTTTTCTAACCCGTCTGGTGACCAGTGTCGGGACCCGTGTTGTGACGGGTCTAGAATAACACCTCTCCATTTCTTCCGTGAATGTCTTAAAAGGCGACTAAGGAAATAGGTATAGGTGTGCTCTAGGCGATAGGCTAGCAACCTGTCACTATTATACTACCTCTTCTATCTGTTTTCAAATCTAAAATTAAAGTAGTGGCTGCAAAGCGGGTAATTGTTATATTCATGGTTTTGTCTATGTCATGTTTCGTGTGCTCTGCCTACCCCCTTTTGGGAATACAGGCGTGATGTAAGTAGGTATGTAAGTATGTATGTTAAATATGCTAGAAGTCGCTAGTTTTTTTCCATGTACCTACTTAACGTGTAAGTGAAAAGTAAGAAAAAATCCATAACATGTTAAGATTTACAAACATGACATCTAAAATAGATTGCCATCAATTATTCTGTGCAACCAATAAATTTCATTTTTAGGGTTCCGTACCCAAAGGGTAAAAACGGGACCCTATTACTGAGACTTCGCTTTCCGTCTATCTGTCCTACTGTCACCAGGCTGTATCTCAAGAACCGTAAGGGCAAGGTAATTGAAATTTTCACAGATGATGTATTTATATTGCCACTACAACACCAAATACTAAAATCAAAATAATAATAATGATTAAGGGACACTCCCATAGAAAAAACGTGATATGTTGGCCGTTTTTAGTGGTCACCATTCTGCGAGCTGTATTTCAAGAACCATGATAGCTACGCAGTTGAAATTTTTACAAATTATGTGATTATATTGTCACTACAACAACAAATACAGAAAGAAATAAGGTGGCTCTCATACTGACATAACAAACATTTCGATGATGTTTTTAAATACGTCATAAACCGCAATTTGCCTTTCATTTACCTAGTGGTACGGAACCCTTTGCGCGAGTCGACTCGCATTTGTTAAACAGTTGAATTTCCAATCCCATTTCTGTGTTTTCATTTAAATTCTGATGCTCGTAAATTTTCAAAACGAATGCTTATTCAGTAAGTTATGATGCATTACAAATGACTTCTTTTATTGCCGTAATCTTAGTTGTTTTGCAATTCCGTACATTTTAGCGGCTTCAAGTAAAACCTATAAAGAAACAACCGAACGATGTTTTTAGTATGTGGTGTCAGGTTTAAAATAACACGTCTCCATTTCTTCCGTGGATTTAGTAGAGGCGACTAAGGAAATAAAAAAAGACAGGCTAGCAATTTGTCAGTGTTATACCTAAAAATATGCTAGAAAAGGTCACGAAACGTGGGATAGCCATGGTTTTGTCTTTGTAACGTTTTGTGTTTCTCTACCTACCTCATTTGGGAATACAAGTGTGAAGTATGTATATCTACGTGCTCGTAAAAAAAAGAGTCTTGACCAACAGAGAAGGAGAACAAAGTGATTGGAAAAGAACACAGATGCGGAACCCTAAAAAAGTGTTCTCGTTATAAAATAGAAATGCTGTCAAACGTAGAAACCTCACAATGCGTGACCTATTTGGTTCCGTATATGGGAGGTGATTTACATATGGTACTGTACGCGATGTTCCGTGAATAAGACGGAAAATGTAATTGATAAGAAATGTGCGGGTTTTTAATGTGCTTTCCTATTTGAACTTATTTGAGACTAGCGTTGCGTCCCGGGTTTGCTTGGATGAAAATTGTTTCGGAACCAGTCAGTTTGGGTGAATAATTTCTTTCCAGTTCCTCCGTGGATGACGTAAAAGGCAATTAAGGAAGTAGGTGAAAGTATATTTTAGGCGACAGGCTAGCAACTTGCTATAAACCTTTTACCTAAAAACCTAAAAAATATGATAGAAGTGTCTACAAAAAGTGAATGTTTGATTTGTCTACATAGTGTATCGTCTGATCTGCGAAAGTTGGGCATACAAGCGTAATGTATGTATGTATGAAACAAATGAGTAAACCCACCCAGTGTGCGTTGAGCCCATTGTGGCAACGGAAGCATGACGCGGTCCATACCGACGGTGAAAATTGCAGAAAATTAATTCATTTATACATCTGTCGGATACGCACGGTGCGCTGTGCGATGGCCTTTATAATATGACATCTATATTTCGACTTTAACGAATGATAAAATTTACTGAGTCTACCTACTCGTTTTTCGGAATTTATGTGCGATATCGAATTTCATATTTAATCACGAGCTATTCGGTGAAGGAAAACATCGTGAGGAAACCTACACACAGCGACGAAGTAATTCAACGTTGTGTGTGAAGTTCCCAATCTGCACTGGGCCCTCGTGGGAACTATAGCCCAAGCCCTCGCATACTGAGGGGAGGCCTGTTCCCTGCAGTGGGACGTATATAGGCTGATGATGATGATGACCTACTCGTGACCACGCTCGAAGTATTAAATCAAAACGTGATTAAGTCCCGCGTAGGTACAGTCAAGGAAATTGATACCTGTGCCACTTTGAACCTTTTCATAGTGAGTTTCATATTGCTTTGATTAGTAGAAAGTATAGTACCTACCTATGTCACAGTGACATTTCTTGTGAAAAGGTACAAAGTGGCGCAGTAATCAATTTCCTTGACTTTACATAATATTATACATATAAATGTGAGTGAGAATCAAGAAAGTTTAAAACATTATGTAAGAAAATTTTGTCTTTGATAAAGACACTTTTAGACGCGAGTAAATCAATTTTTCAAGAACAAGCGGCTATGCGTAACTTATTTGGTTAAATCGACCTATAGTATGCAAAAAGTTCTAGAAGAATCTATCGATAGTTTAGCTTACTAAAGTCAAGAAAATTATAAATGGTCCGTTATTTATCTACGTCTAGTTAGCTGATTCGTTGCTAACCTGTCGCCTAAAGCGATTTCTAAATCCACGGAAGAAAAACTTTAAAATCTTGCGTTCTTTTTTCGAATACATTTTTACAGCAAATGAAACAAGTGAAATTTCACCGTGATTCAAAATGCAAATGACTAGATAAACCAAATAATTAGAAGTATAGCAATAATGCAGGAACTGTATGAGACTTCGACATTGTAAATAAAATTCACGATATCGTGTGAGCGGAGCACAATGGCCTGTAAAATGACAGTTTTATTGTAAACATTACTTGTTTAATTACACTTTCTTTTACGCTTGTAATGTATCCACTATTCAACTGTACTTGATTTTTTTAGCAAAAAAAACTACTTAATTGGATTCTTGAAGCACCCAAAACTATTAATATAGTTAGTCGTTAATGTACCTATTAATCTTTTTTGAGAAACTTTCAGAGATTCACTTGAAATCAATTTTACTTAATTAGCAATTATGCTATAATATCCGTTTTTAAGTAAAAAATGACTTTTTTATACTTACTCTTAATGTTTATAAAATATACTGAAGTAAAATGAAATTGGTTGAAATCTCGTATGATTTTCTAAAAAAACCAACCAGTTTTTATTTGTTCGTGAGTGTATCTGTCGCTCAAACTATCGTGGAACTAATGAGTAGGTTACTCATTACGAACCTCCACCAACTGACGCCTGATTCAATAAATTCTTTTGTATCATTATTGTGTCACAAAACACCATTGTAAGTTGTTAAATTGCAATGCAATAAAAAGGCATACTGAGGATGTCTTTCTGTCACCTGACGTCGATTGTTCAATAGTGTGAGATCCGCCCTGAGTACAATGCCATACGATCACAAAAGCCCTATCACTCAGTTCGATTATGAACACAAACGTAAGTGCAGATAGTTGGTTTTTGCTGATTTTTTTTGCACTTATAACCATGTATGTGAGATTTGCTACTAATTGTGTTGTGATGCGTCAGGCTAGAAGGTTTCTTCATGATTAGAGACGTTAATAGGCATTAGCGCCGTGTGAGATATAACTTTAGTTAGTTTACTTTTGTTACATCGACCAGAAAAAGTTTTTTCTTTTGTTGTGGTCGCAGTAAAATGTAATAAGATGTTAGACTTCCATTGGTTTCAATAAGACTGTGCAGATTAAAAGAGGAAAGTAAAAAAAATGTGGGACTGAGTTATATTTCAGTCCATTAGAAATTCAAAGAATGCGTAGAAAGGGCTCTCGTTTGAATTTCTACTTTCAATGTTTTTTTTATTCATCAAAAACCAATATTGCCACAACATAAAAAAACGAAATTATTTTAGATGGAATGACCGTCGTCATACAAAATCCACTCAACTTCAAAATGTCCCATTTTTGTTAAAGACAAAAACTTTGTTTGTGGTAAAACAGCAACGAGTCTACAAAACTGAGTCCAACTCGACTTATTCCGTCAAGTACCATATCGAAGGGCGAACAAAAACCTATTCTCACACGTTCCACCCTCTTATTAAATGCAAAATTGCACTTTTTAACCGTAACCGGTTAAAGTACAGTAAACCCGCAATTTAATTGTCATCTTTATATTTTATTACACTTTTTGCGATAGCAATAACCTTGGAAATTGACGTTTTACTTGTTACGGTGGAATTTTCTACTATCTTCGACGTCTAGGGAATTTTATTTTTGACATGCTAGCTGTCAAAATAGTGTTCTCATGTCATAAAAAAATAAGTAAGTTATGATTGGAAAACAACAATAATTCAAAAAAAGAGAGATCAATAAATGCTATCTTACTCCGTCTATCTATATAATTTAAACCATTTATTTGCAAAGAGAATATTGATTGTAAATACGATGCAGCTGACGCATTCAAGTAGATTTAAGTTTTTACACAATTTGTTTTTTTTATCTTCTAAGTCAGCCATCAAAGTAAAAATGTGTTTTTTCTAAATGTTTATTATAATATATATCAGTTTTTTTATCTTCGTTTTCGCTCGACACCTAAGCCTCTTACATACGTTATTTGGTCGACTGTACCGAGCCTTAGTACACTCAGTAGTACCAGCGCCGTCGGTTCACCTTTGATCTAATTAGGACAATCAACATGGCCCTCACGTATGCGCGCAAAAACAACTGACAATAAAAGTACGTATAATATCAAGATAATTTAGTTTCATTAAAGCTTATGAAAATACAGCAAAAAGTTGTTTTCAAAATGGAGACCGGAAATATGTCTTGCGGTATTTAAAATTTTAAATTGACATGTAAAAAATGACGTTTTAATAAACCACTGGTACTATCAGTAAAATAAATTAACATGCTTTAGTGCCAAAAAAATTGTAGAAGTGGCCAAGAAACAAACCATAATCATGATTCATAATTTTATCTATGTAGCATTTCGAGTGCTTTGCATACCCCATACAGGAATACAGGCGTTATGTATGTATCTATGTATGTTCCAGTGCTATATAAAATTTCATCCGTTCTTCTTTTTCTTCAAACGATTGTTGTTGTACAACCAAAACTGTTCTTTAGTTACATTAGAGGCAACAGTGTTTTAGTAACAAAGTTAAAACGTAATAAGTCTTTTTTCAGAAGACAGCGGACGGTCTCTATTGATGATTTGACAAGAAAAAAGCACTATGTGCTCAAATCGACTTGTTCGCAGGACTTTTTCAAAGTCACTTCGTGCCACAATCACGCGGGATGAAACTAACAAATAGATAACACCTAAACAAGACAAAGCCAACAGGCTGTGGTACACTATAGGTTCTAGACAACTTATAAAAGTATTCCTGTATTGATAAACAACAAGACTCGAGAATAAACACTCATCTTCATCACCCAACATCTGCCTTGATCGGGATTCGAACCAGAGACCTAAAGCTTCGTAGTCAAGTACTCTAACCACTGGGCTATCCGGCCTTCAAATTATACAAACGTAAATCGGCTTGAAATCAGACTATAATCGAGCTGATCCTACTAATCGATCAATCGAAAACCCTTTAATCAATTACATGAAGGCCATTGTACGTGTGGTGCCGGGTTAGAATAGCACCTCCCCCTTTCTTCCCGTGGGTGTCGTAAGAGTCGACTCTGGGAAAAGGTTAGTGTATTGTGGGCGATGGGTTAGCAACCTGTCACCGCAATATCACGTTTAACCATCTGGTTACCCTGAAATTGCTAAAGTGGCACTGGATTTTTGAATTCATGTGCTCTGCATACCTCTCTTGGGAATACAGGTGTGAGAATATGTATGTAAATCGGCTTGAAGTTAGACTATAATCGAGCTGATCCGACTAATCGATCAATCGAAAACCTTTTCAATTACATAAAGGCCACGCGACACGATCGCAAAAACGCGCGTGCCATAAACAAGGCGGTTCGCCCGCGGCCTGTAATCAGGCGTTCGTGGCTCATTTATAATCGATTCATCATTGTATCGGGTTGTCCATCAAGTGCTTACTTAAGGATGTATTAAGATGAGAGATAGGTGCGGAGGGATGTTTTTTAGTGCCAGTATCAAGGTATAAAAACATGAAGTTTTTTTTTTTTCAAAGTCAGCAAGATCCCAAATAAAGTAAAGCATTATAGAGCAAATAGTTTTTGTTTCATTATTTATATAAAGAATATTTATTGCGTGCAGCCCAACAATCAAAAAACTAAAAAAAAACTAAATCGTTCAGAAATAACTTTATTACAAAAATTATACTTTTTACTTCAAATTTTTTTTATGCAGATAACTGCTACAGCATGGGGAATATAGTATAAAAAAGCTTGTAGTCCATGTGATGTCAGGCTTAAAATTATACCATTTCCTTTTTTCCGTAGATGTCATAAGAGGCAACTATGGAAATATCAGGTATTATCCGTACCAATATATAAATGTGAAAGTGTGTTTGTTTGTTTGTTTGTCCGTCTTTCACGGCTAAACGGAGCGATGGATTGACGTGATATTTTAGGTAGAGATAGTTTAGGGCATGGAGAGTGACATAGGCTACTTTTTGTCTCTTCAAAACCCCCCATTTCCCTAAAGTGAGGAGTGGAAGTTTTCAATGTAGAAAGCTATAAATTGGTATGTGTCCTATATTTTCTGTGATACCCCGAATTTAACGCGAGCGGAGCCGCGGGCAAAAGCTAGTAGACAATAAGCTAGCGACCTGTCGCCATTTAAAATTTTATCTAAATTATAATGTAAACATTTCTTATTGAAAAATATTAAAAATTTTACCTATTAAGCGTTTTGTATCCTCTTCCTCCCTTTTTACTAATAAAAGCAAAACGCAGAAAGTAATCAGTTATAATTAAACTGCAGTAACTAATTAAGTAATTGCATTAACCTTTACCAATACTGATCGATACATTTCCCTAATTTCGATCCAATAAACAATTACCCATAATCATTCATTATTTTATAAAAAAATTAAAGACAGATGTAATTTACATCGTATGCGATCAAATTGCTCCAATTAATCTTTAAAACTATGGAAATAGGACTTTATTCGAGTAAACTGCAATTTGAAATTAGTATTCAGTGTTTGTCGCGAGAGGTGTGGCGTTTAAAAAAAAGCGGCGGTTTCGATGCGACGTGTGAAGGGCTCTTAACGAGGGGGGCCGAGCGTTACGCGGAATATTAATTTTTATTTTAAATTGGAAGTTTGAACAGTTGGGATGGAATTGTGTAATAAGGTCAACATTCCGCGAAAAAAGTCGTATCTGTCTTTTTTTTTGATTGACAGAGGCTGATATTTTTTGGAAGGTTAATTGGTGTGGTATTTCTATTCTGTGGTGTTTCTATTTCTTTCGTAGATGTCGTGAGAGACGACTAAGGAAAGGTAAGTATATTTTAGTCGATAAGTTCCTACCTGTCACTATTTTATCTCTTCTTTCTAAATTGGTATAGTATAATGGTAATAAAAATATTATATTGCTTTAATTCATATACTTTTGTAAAATGCATGATAATCAAAGTAGAGCTATACCTATAAACATAATAATTATCAGTCCAAATATCGTAAATCCCCATTTATTGTCAGTTTGACATTTTAATGACAATGAAAATAAATTTTGTTGTATCATTAAATCACATCATACTCATGTTATAAATACGAAAGTTCATGAGTGTGTGTGCGTATGTGTTTGTTACTTCTTCATGCTCAAACGGCAATACCAAGTTTTATAAAAGTTGGTACGCGGTAAGCTATATCATTCTGAATAAAAACTTAATTAATATATTTTTAAATTAATATTTCTCTCCGAAGAGGCAATGTTTTTGCACGGGCCTAAGCCAAGTGCTTTCGATGATTTCGATCCATAGACAAAAACTGCGAACTATGCGACATGTGTTGAGGATGACAGCTTTTTGGAGCAGCGTGTATGTGAGTGGGTGAATGTTTAGTGTCCGTAGGCTTGTGTGGAGGGTTTTTGGTATGACACCAGTAGTAGAGAGTATGATAGGGATGGTCTTCACTTATTATTATTATTATAAATTAATGCTACAAAATCCTGGAAAATTATATAGATCTCGTAGGATTGTAAGAAAATAACCATACATAGACGGAACTGCGGGCTAGTACAATCATAAATTAGACTTTTATTTTAAACTAGCTTTCCGCCCGCGGCTTCACCCGCGTGGAATTCGGTTATATTGCGGTATGAAGCGAACATTCCCTCGGGAACATCAATTTTTTCCGGGATAAAAAGTACCCTATTATTTAATCCGGACTTCTATAGTCTTTACGTCTGCAAAATTTGAAAGCAATCGGTTCAGTAGTTACGGCGTGAAAGCGGAACAAACAAACAAACAAACTCACTTTCCGATTTATAATATTAGTAAGGATAACAACAAACAAAACAAGAAATTAGATCAGTAGAAACCAAGTCACTAACACCGGCTGAATAAAAAAACTTTTTTACCATATACAGAAACATAAAATCACTGAAACATAAGATTATGACGTGGAACCGTTTATTTTCTCAACGTTCAATTTCTAATCAATTTCTTTATGTACAACCTTATGTATTATGTATTTGGGTAACGTAGCCGTTTCCACGGATTCATTTGATTGTTTTTGCTGAAACGTATTAAGTTGACTTACGTCATTTTTGCAATTGGTGTGGAATAGAAAAGACATCAACGGGTATGGAATTTATTATTTTAAGAAAATTATTGATATTTGAGTAATTTTATTTCCTAAATGGGGAAGGCAGAGCACATGAAACGCTACATAGACAAAATCATGACTATTTCTCGTTTCGTGGCCACTTCTAGCATATTTTTTTTAGATTTTGAGTTGGCATGTATAAATTTAATAATGACAGGTTGCTAGCCAGTCGCCTAAAATATACCTTAACCTGTTTCCTAGTTGCCTTTTACGCCATCCACGGAAGAATTAGTGAGGTGTTAGTCTAAATACGACACCACGCGGACTTTTATGCATGTACCATCGCGAACCGGGATTGTTGAGCCACTTACCTAGGTTTGTAACTTGGCCGTGTAAACTAATCCAATAGCTAACATCTAGTCACATCGGTCATTGATTACACGTCTAAATTAAGAACAGTGGCAAGTGGCTCAACAATCCCGGTTCGCGATGGTACAGTCGACCAAGAAATTGGTCTACCCCCTCAAGATCGATATTCATTTGAACCTCATGAAACAACAAGGTCGATTTCCGCTCGCCATAATATTATGACAGTGACAACCTTGTGATAATTTTGATTTCACAGAAATTTTTGTCAAAAGTGGTAGACCACTTCCTTGGTCGACCGTAGGTACCTATGTATGTATGTATGATGATGATCATGTATTTTTTCACTGACGGTTCAAATGGCAGACGTATTACTAACATCTGCGCCTGCGCAGGTGGCGCTGCGACATACCGGCGCAGAGCATGCGAGCAATTTTGTACAATTTATCCTTTTTTACCGCGCATTTGAATTCATGATTTCCACGGAATTTTGCTGGAATTACCCACTTTTTTAGCAAATTATAGGGTGACAATAATAGAGTTTAAAATTAAACCCCTTTTATTATTTTTGAAATGATGACATTTTGATATTTTTTAGATTTTTTTATAACTGTGAATTTTTATGAACAGAAAAATGCTTGTCTATTTTTATTTTCGTGCTTTAATACGATTCGGTCGTTTGTTATAAGGTTATAACAGTAACAAAACAGGTAAATATTTTTAACTTAAAATAAAAAAACTTTAACTCTAATTAATCACACCTTATCTTAAAAACATTTACTCCATTGTTTTTGGTTTTGATTTTTTTAGGAAATAAAAGGAGTTTGATTGAGTTTTTCATAAGACCTAAAAAAAAGTAGGTACTTTAGCAAACCAGTTAACTTACACCATCTAGCAACTTACGTTACAAAAGCGTATTAAATTTTTTAATCTCTCAAACTTTCTGGACTTACGGAAAAAATAAAAATAATAAATATACAAAAAATACAATAACACGAAAAAAAACCTTAAGCCAAAGACACGATCGCTAGCATAATTAATGCTAAGAAAAAAAAACTTGTCACACTATAATCACGCCTATGTTCCCAAAAGGGGTAGACAGAGCACACGAGCACACTTCTAGCATAATTTTAGGTTTGAAAGCAGATAGATGGAAGATGTAGTATATGGCCGGCCACATACATTCGGAATTTTTCCGTTCGGAATCCCGAATCAGACTTTCCGAACGCAGTCAATCCATACAAAATCTATGGACCGCCACACACATTCGGAAAAATTCTGTTCGGAATTCCGAACGGAAAGCTTGCGAATGTGTGTGGCGGTCCATAGATTTTGTATGGATTGACTGCGTTCGTTTTTTCGATTCGGGATTCCGAACGGAAAAATTCCGAATGTATGTGGCCGGCCTTAAAGTGACAGATTGCTTGCCTGTCGCCTAAAGTATATCTAAACCGACCTCTTACGCCTCTTACAACATCCTCGAAAAAAAAAAAGTGTTATTCTATCCCGACATCACACAGAAAAACCTTGTAAGTGAATTTAAACGTTAAAATTGTTCAAAGAATAGACACCCAATTAAGGTGCCTTATGCTCGTTGGCTACAAATTACAGTTTTCATGGTCTTTACACACTAAACCTGTAATATATTCTACGCGTGATTCATACAAAATTTAACCACGCCTTAGAACGACAAAGTTCTATTTCAAACAGGCGTGACGGTGTGTAACTTTGTCGCTCTTTATCAGGTTAGTGTTGAATTATAATGATGTTATTACAGTTATATACTACTGTTATATAATTAGGATTATAAAGATTCAGTCAGAGTTATAAAAGCGGGGATGAGATTTAATAATAATGGACTAGAGAATTTTGTGAATTAATAATTGTAATATCGGTGAATATACATTCAAATAAATTGAATCTCCTTTTTTGAATGCGGATGGATACGTATCCTTTTTATCGTATTCCAAAAATGGTAATACTATAAAACTGCATGACAAACTATTATAAAACGGTTAACCATTTTGCAATAGGCCATAGATCATAAAATGTTGACAGGTTAACGTACGTTTTTATAACTGACTTTGTGACTTGTTATTTATATTGGTTTAAGTTACCTGTATAGATAGATCATAGACACAAATTATTCCTTACCTCTCCATTTCTTCCGTTGATGTCATAAGAGACGACTAAAGATGAAGGTGTAGGTTTGCTTTGGCGTTAGATTGGCATCCTGTCACTACCGTTCCTATTAATTTAGATCCTAAAAATATGCTAGAAGTGGCCGCGAGACGTGAAATATTCGAAATACTCATCGATTTGTCTATGTAGCGTTTCATGTGCTCTGCCAATTTTCCTTCGCAAAAACAAAATGGCGGATACCGTAACGTTACAAATTTAGGAAATATGGAAAGTCGGATCGATACGGTCACAAATTCACGGCGAGAATCGATTCAATCGATTCCTATGTATCGATGAGCCATTATTCACCCCATAAACCCGTAATCGAATCAATCTAATAGGCCGCGACTGATTCTTGAACGCGTCATTCGATATGCTTGTAAACGTGGAATTAGAGGCATTGGAAGTGTTAGCGGTTTTGTTGAAAAACGGTGTATCTGATTTAGTAAGTAAGGCAAACACTATATAAAAAAAAAAACAGAAATCTTATTCATTTCTTTTATGACGCGGGACTTAATCACGTGTGATTTTGATTACTACGACCTTTCGGCCGCGTTACAAGGTCCGTGGCCACGAGTAGACGTGGTTGAGCCTACTCGTGACCACGGTAGCTGTAACGCGGCCGAAACGTCGAGGTAATTAATTAAATCCCGTGCCTTTATAAATATGAGTAAAAACCACAAAAGTTTAAAACATTAACAAGTTTCACATTAATTAGTTTCTAATCTTCCTTGCAAAGTGTTAATTATTTTCGCTTTACTTCTTAAATCCCAATCAGTTACGATTTCAGATTTATTCATCAGGTTCCTAACAACTGTTCATTTCTTCCGTGGAAATATAAGAGGCGACTAAGGAAGTTTAGGTATGGTATATATTTAATGTAAATGATGCAAAAATTAGAATAATCATGGATTTCATCACGTAACGGTTCGTGTGCTCCGCCTATCCCATTTGGGGATAAAGGTGCGATGTTTATGCATGTATGCAGATGGATTTGAGATGTCACACACATACATACATACATATTCTCACGCCCACATTCCCATGAGGGGTAGGCAGAGCACATGAATTCAAAAATCCAGTGCCACGTTTAGCAAATTCAGGGTAACCATATGGTCAAACGTGATATTGTGGTAACAGGTTGCTAACCCATCGCCCACAAATCCCACAATATGCTAACCCTTTCCCAGAGTCGACTCTTACGACACCCACGGGAAGAAAGGGGGAGGTGCTATTCTAACCCGGCACCACACCGGTTTATAACATACCACGAAATAAACATATGGTGATCCATCACTTTATCGACAATCATTTCACCGATTATCTTTTCCCATAAAACTATTCGCAGAACTTTCTTACGACATAAG